>JAXGFW010000030.1:97500-242500 GCA_034376525.1 Nicotiana benthamiana | reverse complement strand
GCTATAGCAGCTTACGATGTAGGTTATTCAGAAACATACGCCATGGCGCTTTGTTGGGGAGTCATATCAGGCCAACGGTCCTGCTCCACTTTATACTAATAGAGTGTGGTTGGGTCTGACTCCGTTATAGGGATAGTACGCCGAGCAGCTTCGAGTTCTGCTGTGCCGGTGCACAAAGCAAGCACACAACGACTGCGTAAATCTTTGGTCTATCTATCATTGCCCATGTTGGGCTGACTCCTTTTTTTAGGCAAGAAGACCACTAGTTGAATTATTAAACTACTAAGAGTAGCTGAAAAAAGGGTACTACTCTTTTTCCTCCACTACTGATATTGACTGACCTGTTGATAGGATAACAGGGAAAGTTGAGAGTATATCCGGAGAAAGGAAAAAACCATTTTAGGATGAGACTACGAACCCTAATGGAGCCAATGAGAAAGCAGTTGCAGGCCAGTGAGGCTTGCTCCGCACAGGTTACATCTGGGCCTTATATTGATATTCTTTTCAATTCATTTTTAAATTTCTTTGGTCCAAGGTACCGCGCAATCCATTTAGATCTATTTCAGTTGCCAATGAAATGGAATACGGGGAACTCTCTGTCTAAGTGGTTAATCCGACGAGTTAATTCTCAATGCGATGCATCCGTGAAATGGGACGGAGATCTGCCCGAACTTAGTCCAGTCCTAAAAGATGGGGGCGAATCAAGAAACTCTTATAGATAGATGGGATAGGAAGGAAGAACCACTGATAGCATTTGCAGCTACTTCTTTCTGATCGATATACAAGCAGTTGGGCGCGAAACTTTCTTCGTGAAAAAGCTCATCCTTGTCAATATAGGACTGTCTTTCATTCTGCTTTTACTTATTTTTTTAAAATCTCTCATTTCTAAATTTATTCATTGTCTTTAGTACGATCTGGCTTCACACCTCGTGGTGCTTGCACCTCTCGCCTATCGGAACACTAATCCAATCTTGAAAGCTGAAGTGGGTTTGGGGAATGGAAGAACAAGAACATCTTCTTTACCACCAAAAATGGTAACATAAGACCCTTCTTCACTCATTCTTGTCATCTGCTCGTGAATACCGTCTAGTCAAGTCTTTGTTATTTTATTCTTAAATATGGGTGCTATCCAGATTCCCCATGTTATATGCGAGGTCAATAAAATCTCCATAGAGTGAGTTTCTGAATATAATGACCACATAAAGTTGTATTTCCAGTTGTAACTTTTAGTTTGGGGTGCCAATAGTAGCATAGTTAAGTCATCCTCCCTCTTACGTATTACAATTTAGGTGTTTTTCATGTTGCCTTTAGCGGAAAACGAACTTAATGGCCAAATAATGGATAGGCACTGTTCTTGAACTCTAGAGAACAGGTGGAAAGAGGTTCATCAAAGCAATAAGGAAAGCTTATATAGAGGGGTGGTCTTACTACGACAAGTGAAGCCAGGGTTCTCTTTGTTCGGTGTCCGCGGAAGAGAAAGGAATCTATTCGGGAAGCGCTTACCATCCCCTTTACCGATACCAAGGGGAAGCAGGAATTAGACCAATAGGGCACTGCTCTCCGCCTATCGTAACAACAACAAAAGTCCATACCGAAATTTCATTATCTTATTCCTTATACCCTAAAACGGAGACATTGGTGCAAATGGAGGCTCGAGAGACCTCGATCGTAATATATGCTACCATCGGAGAGACTTTAGCCACACCGTAACCCATGGTTGAAGAATGAGGCGATCAACAAAGTCTTGGGCCTCGTAGTACCCGCATACGACAGCTCTATGGAGCTTTTCGAGTCGAAAACCTGTTCGACGTCAGAACCGATCTCAAAACCCTAATATCACCCTCTGAAGAGAAAGGACTTTCTCTATATCCATATCTATGCAACTAGTTCTTTCACTTGCTTCCAAATCCATCCATCTTACTTACTCAAAAGCTTCTTTGTATTGGATCCGCTCTTCTGTTAACATGAACATGAATTAGATTCTATTCTATTCCAAGCTCTCTCGAATGAATTCTACTCTTTCTGCTTTCGAGCTACACCGAGGGCAAAATCTTTTCCCCACTAAGACGTGCATCTTTATGGCTATATCGTCCTGAAGATGGATGCGACGGGAAGAAGTGGAATTTTGAAGTGTTGCTGACTTAACATTTAGGCTTCGACATAACAAAGCTTGCACTGTCTTTTCGCACTTAGGCGCACAACGTGCCATTGGTGATGATTCTACTATGGTGCCACAAATTCGCAAGCTGATCCTAAGTAATCATTGTTGTTCACTGGATTCTACGGGAACTACTTCGTTAGGATTGGGGAATTGCTGTGATTCTTCCTGAATAGCCTGGATTCTCCAGTCGAGAGTCACTTTGAAAGTATTACCTAAACTCTTCTAACTGAATATGATAAAGCCTATAAAACATAGAGCTACTATCATTTCTTCATTATAGATTGAGATCTTCTTCGAACTTGATGCACAAATAGATAGAATAGCAGCAAATAGCATCTTTCTAGCATGCATATTCATGGAACTCAATCTCATTTAAAAAGCCTGATCTCTATCTTCCAGCAACTGAACGGGAAGTGATTTAAGAATAAGAAAGGACTTTAGAATCGGATGCGCTTGCCCACCAAGAAAGGCCCTGACCCTGCCAACCAAGTATCAAAAAGAAAGAAGAGAAAGAAAGGAGAAGAGAACTTCGTATTTTGGTAACTCTGTAGGAGTCATCTTTACCTTGAATGCTATTAATAGATTATACAACAATAGTCCCTCAGACTCGGAAAGTAATAACGAAAAAGCTAACCCAATTGCAGGTTCCGCAGCTGCCACCGTTGGAACCAATAAAGCAAATGATTGACCCATCATATCATTCGAAGAAACAGAAAATACCAAAAAGTTCGAATTCACAGCTAATAATTGGCATTGACATAATAGAAATATTTCGTCTATTAAGGAGGATTCCCCCAATACCTGAAATAGAGATAATCATAGACAATGTAAAATATTTGATAGGATCCATTTCGGGAACGTAGAATGAAATTCAAATGTTAAACAATACGTCAGCTCTTCTACTTGAAATATCCTTCAATTATTGAATAAATATGATTTTTCATACTCATGTTTCCCTTCCCATCCTGCTCTGCCGAGTGTTGCGCTCAGGTTAACCAAGCCCCCAAGTGCCGTAAATTAGCCTTGGAGACATTGGGTTTGTTGGCATTATAGGCAGCTTTGCTGCCGAAGCGGTCAATAATGATTTCCACCATTTCACTTGGTGATGGAAGTTCATCCAAGTTGCGGTGCCACTTCCTTCGAACAAGGCGTGACTTCTCTGATTCAATCAGGGGGCTAATCTGTTTGGCCAAGAGATCTTTTTGTTCTTTAATCTTTGCCAATTCAAGTTGATCCAAGGCTCTTTCGATCTCGGACCGATCCTCTGGCTCTTCTTCAGCCGCGGAGATGTTGAGATCAAAGAAAGGTTTTTTCGATAAGCTAGGACCACTTCCATCACCTCTGACGGAAAGAGGAATTCTATCCATTAAAGAAAGCCAAAAATCCAGGAAGTCGCTAAGAAATGAAGTAAAGAAAGCGGCTTCAAAAGAAAAGTCCCAATTACAGTTTAAAAGGATAGGAGTAAGTAAAAGGATAGTGAGACTGAGAAAAATTCGTTTCAAAAGAGAGAAAAACAAAGCTGAAGTTCGGTCTCTTCCTCTGTGCATCTCTGTGATGGGGCTCATCATAAGCTTTTTTTTCTGAAGCTCATCATAAGCTTTTTTAATCCTCTTCTTCGTATTATATTGATCAGAAGCATCCAGCAGCGCCTTGCCGGTTTCGAATTCTAAAACAAAATGGCCAAAGATTCAATTAGTAATATGCCTTCTATTGCCAAAAGACCTTATATTTTCCTCTTGGTAAAGAGAGCCTCCATTTCGAGTTCAACAAAGTGAAAGAATCGATTCGATCATTCAAATCGGATAGCATTTATCTACGCTAGGATCCGACCTACATGAATTTCTTTCTTCTCTTATGTATTACTAATAGCGAGAAAGATAAATAATGGGGAATAGAATACAAGTGTTGAGTACCAGCTTCTACTCTTGTGAAAGGTGGGCCTGACCTCTTCCTTTCTATTTAGAAAGTGAAAGTCCTTGCCTGTGTGACAGTATGAGTAGATGATGCTCTTCTCTTTCCGGGTTCATAATCGGTGCTATTGAATCTGCAGTTAAGGGAATATCGCCAATTCTTTGAAAAAGATTTCCGCTGACTTCATCCCTCTCCTTTCAGTCGATTCACTTCGTCCCTTTGAGGGAGGTTTAGCCTAGCCTTCAAGTCCCATAAAAATGGAGCTTACCGGTTTATTGAATTTAGAAATAGATGTCCTACCAAGGTTGTATGGAATAGAATGAAGGGTTAGGGTTCTTGTGGGAAGAAGAACAAACCGTGCCCCTAGTGGTCCTTATCTTATCACGCCACACATGGAGACATCTCAAATAGGTAAATTGGTTTGGGAAGACGGGGGAAAAACATCCATCGTTTAGGTTTCTGAGTAGTTAAAGTTAAGATAGAATAGGTCATCACAACCTGGGGTTGAAGAATGAGCAGCTTTAAAAAGGAAATGGCAAACAGGAAGGAGAGGAGTAAAGTCGTATTATCCATCCGAAGCAGTAGCAGGCCAGGCACTGGTCTTTCTATCTTCTGGTTGTTCCCAGAAGAAATTTTTGAGCTTTTGAAATAATAGTTGTGGCACTCTCTTTCTTCCATAGAGAAGGAACTTATCCTTAGACTTTTGGAGCTTTGGCTTTGGTTTGGACCTATGCTTGTCCGAGAAGTGAGAACACCAGGTTGGAAGATGCTAGTTCGAGAGGACCTGGAAAAATGCTAGTAAGAAGGAGGCTAGTTTGCTAGGTTGTAGGTCTTCTCCCTTATTCTTTATAGAGGAATCCCCTAAATTAAAATAAGATCTTTATCTGCTCCGTCAAAAGCCTAATTGAGACAAGTCAGCTCTTACTGTTCTCCGGTCTTTGCTCTAGAAGATCCGCTCTTGAGAACCTCTATCTCTTTCTTCAAAGCCTCATTCGAAGCCTGTCAGTCTTACGTATAGTATATTATCCGCATGTTCTTCTTCTTTAATAGGAGATTAGATTAGTCAGCAATCCAAGTTCCAGCTGATTCTCAAACTTCAAAGGTGGCCTTACTTCCCTTTTAAAGAAAACATGTGGACATAAAAAAGAATGAAATAGATAGAATAGAGGAAGATTAATGTGCAGCTGATTCAATTGTTCAGCTACTTCAAAAAAACTTACTATTATGGCTATGTAAGGGGACCGGCTTCCCCTTTTTCAATCACCTCCTACCTTATGGTAGGCCCACTGCTGAATACCCTCAATCGAAAGGTCAAGGAGATTATATAACCCCATAGTATAAAGAGCTGCTCGGGGGATCGCATCCCTTGGCCTAGGATATATATTCAGATCTGGAGGCATACCTAATTAACGATAAGAGCAGAGATCTCCTCTCTCCTTCGGACCCTCTACCTCTACTTCCCTTCCGCTCATAAACAGCCTTCCAGCAAGGAGAAAGAGATAAAGAAGAAAATTCTGAAATTCCCACAAATGGATTAAATAAGCATTCCTTAGAGAGGGAATGTCGGATGAGACACTATTTGGCCTTCTTTCAGGAGTTGTAGATAGTATTACTTTTAGCTGGTAGCTAGAAAAGAAGTTATCCCCTATCAACGTACATAGTTGAGGGCAAACCGAGGTTTTACCCGCAGCTTTTGTCCATGAATCTTCTTTCGCTTGGTTACGGGACTAGAGCGAATCGTCTCTTGTGCTATGGTCTAATATATGTGTCAAAGAGCGGATTCTCTTGCACCGGATACGGGGCATGCCCCTGAGCCTATTGATTCAATTCCTAGCAAGTCCCGTCTCTCTCCTTCACTTAAAACACAGCCTATGATTATTCTCAATTCCTTTTGTTGAAACTTCAGTAGGCTCCCCCTTTTTTGGCGATAAGGCTCATCAGTAGATTAACTACGAGGCCGAAGTGTCGTACTACATGGTTTACCACTCCTACAAGGCTGATTTGGGTTCCAGAGTTGTTATAAGGGTGGGACGGCGAGAGGAGGAAGCTACTACTACCGGGCAAGATGTTAGTGGAAAAGAATAGGATTCAGAGGAGAGGTCACAAGCTACAACTACTACGTAATCTACTTGTACTGCTACTTGAAATCGATTCTCTTTCCTGACTATCTTTCTCATTCTCTTTCCACGACTAGTTAGATATAGACAAGAGCATTCCCTGGAACAGGCCAACGAGAGGTATTCAACAAGAGCCACTCAACTGCGCTAACTAAGCCCTCCATAGAAGTTCAAGGAAGTAAAGCTACATACTACTAGAAAGAGATGGGCTTTCTCCTTTCTATTTCTTGCGGGCTATTGATTTTGGGTTGACACTTTGCTTGCTTACTTTCACACTTCCTTCGGTGATCTACTTAAGGTTTAAGGTAAGGGGCACTCCTAGCATAAATTACCGTTCTAACATGTCTTTGATGGTAGATAGATGCGCTTAATTAGTTACCTGAATTAAAGAGGACTCTTGAATAAGTTGAATTCGCTTAGGTGTCATCTTTCCTTTCATTCCCTAGTTGAGTACTTCCTCCTGTCAGATAGAAGCTTTTCAAAGGAGTTTTCACTTCCTAAATTAAGGGCATTCTAGTTCGACTGGTTTAGATCGAGACGCCCACCTCTCGGTCCGGGCCTGAAGTTTTCTCTTTCTGTCGGAAAACGAACTTCTGGAAAAACATCGGGAGTGAGTACTACTGCTTCCTTAATTCATCAATTCCCATTTATGAAAGGGATCCAATTCGGTATCTTGCGTACGAATTCATGTTGTCAACGAGGATCTTAGCCCCTTTCCTTGTTGTTTTCCCGTAATGAAAAAACATGAATGCCTTTAAGTAAGAGCAGAATGTAGGAACAAAGCTTCCCAGAGTCCATCTATTCATTCCCAATCCCATCCCATTCTCTCACCAACTTGAATAGCTTACTTTCCTTCTCAACTCAAGGTGATCTAATTATCATGTCTACGACCCTCACCTACCCTCAGCTTGATAACTCCTATCTACATCAATATCTAGCCCTGCTCTCTGGTGATGTTCGCCCATTCCGTGGCAAGCCAACTTAGAAAGATTTGGCCCCTGCTCAAATACTATAGGCTAAGTACAATACTCTTTCTCATACCTTTCTTGGCTTAACATAGGCATCTATTTATAGGCTACATTTCGGTTGACAAGTCCCAACTGATGGGTTATCATGCAGGAACATGTATAAAACGTGGGCACACTTCATGGTCCATGATCAGCATGTTTGTCCCATGATCAGCATGTTTGTAGTAGTGGCAGTACCCGCCCAACTGCTTCCATGTGCACTGCATGTGCGCCTCGGCCAAGCTGATCCGCGCCTAAGGCTGGCATTGCGCCCAGCCTTAGCTTTTGACACTGCTCCCGCTCAATGTCATTGCTTCAGCTCTTTGCCGCTGCCTTTGCCGCACACCAGTTCGCTGCCGCAGTTGTCCGTCCTTGTCCAGTAACCTTGCCTGATCAAGTCCGCCACTAGCCGATGCCGAGTTTGCCCACATTGCTTGTCATTGAATGCCTCGCCTTGCCATGCCTTGTCCTGCTATGTCTTGCCCCTGCTTGACATAGCTTTGCCGCACAAGTGTGTTGTCCCGCCTTGTCCAAGTGAAATGCCCTTGAGTCCGTCCAAGGTGCATTTGTCATGCCCCGCATAATCCGTCATGCCGAGCTAACGTCATGATGATGCCCCAATTTTAAGGGTCGTGCAACAAGTCCATCATGCAAATCCTTGTCACAACCCACATAAGCCGAGGGTCCAAGTTAGGGGACTAGCACATGGCCACGCCCTGCCAGGCACAAGTGACGTCCCAACTCGTGCCATGGCCATGCCCTGCCATGTCCTGATGCGTCCTAACACGTGCCATGGCCATGTCCTGACGCGTCCTGACACGTACATGGCCATGTCCTGACACGTCCTGCGACGTCCCGGTTCGTGCCATGGCCCACCCTGCCATGTCCTGCGACGTCATGAGTCATGCCATGGCCATGCCCCGCCATGTCCTGACGCATCCTGACCCGTGCCATGGCCATGTCCTAACGCGTCTTGACACGTATCATGGCCATGTCCTGACGCGTCCTGCAACATCCTGACTCGTGCCATGGCCACGCCCTGCCATGTCCTGTGACGTCCTGACTCAGGAGTTGATAGGGGCTAACTACTATTGGCCTAGCATAAGGAACGAGTCACATCGGGCACCTCCAGCCATAGCCATGTCCATGTCCTGATGCGTCCTAACACGTACCATGGCCATGTCCTGACATGTCCTGCGATGTCCTGACTCATGCCATGGCCACGCCCTGCCATGTCATGTGACGTCCCGACTCATGCCATGGCCACGCCCTGCCATGTCATGACGCGTCCTGACACATGCCATGGCCATGACCTGACGCGTCCTGACACGTACCATGGCCATGTCTTGACGCGTCCTGACACGTACCATGGCCATGTCTTGATGCGTCCTGACACATCCTGACTCGCGCCATGGCCACGCCCTGCCATGTCCTGCAACGTCCCGACTCGTGCCATGGCCACGCCGTGCCATGTCCTGACGCGTCCTGACACGTTCAATGGCCATGTCCTGATGCGTCCTGACATGTACTATGGCAATCTCCTGATGCGTCTAGCGATGTCCTGACTCGTGCCATGGCAAATCTTTGCCGTGTCCTGACACGTGCCACTGCCATGTCCTGACGCGTCATGACACGTGCCATGGCCATGTCCTAATGCATCCGGACACGTACCATGGCCATGTATTGACGCGTCCTTACACGTGCCATGGCCATGTCTTGACGCGTCCTGACACGTCCTGACTCGTGCCATGGCCACGACCTGCCAGGCACAAGTGACGTCCCAACTCGTGCCATGGCCATGCCCTGCCATGTCCTGATGCGTCCTAACACGTGCCATGGCCATGTCCTGACGCGTCCTGACACGTACCATGGCCATGTCCTGACACGTCCTGCGACGTCCCGGTTCGTGCCATGGCCCACCCTGCCATGTCCTGCGACGTCATGAGTCATGCCATGGCCACGCCCTGCCATGTCCTGACACATCCTGACACGTGCCAATGTTAGCCATGCCCATGTCCTGACGCGTCCTAACACGTACCACGGCCATGTCCTGACGAGTCCTGCGACGTCCTGACTCGTGCCATGGCCACGCCCCGCCATGTCATGTGACGTCCCGACTCGTGCCATGTCCATGCCTTTCCATATCATGACGCGTCCTGACACATGCATGGCCATGTCCTGACGCGTCTTGACACGTGCCATGGCCATGTCCTGACGCGTCCTGACACGTACCATGTCCATGTCTTGACGCGTCCAGCGACGTCCTGACTCATGCCATGGCCACGCCCTGCCATGTCTTGTGACGTCCCGACTCGTGCCATTGCAACGCTGTGCCATGTCCTGACACGTGCCATCGCCATGTCCATGTCCTGACGCGTCCTAACACGTACCATGGCCATGTCCTGACGCGTCCTGCGACGTCCTGACTCGTGCCATGACCACGCCTTGCCATGTCATGTGACGTCCCGACTCGTGCCATGGTCACGCCCTGCCATGTCATGACGCGTCCTGACATATGCCATGGCCATGTCCTGACGCGTCCTCACACGTACCATGGCCATGTCCTGACGCATCCTCACACGTACCATGGCCATGTCCTAACGCGTCCTGACACGTACCATGGCCATGTCATGACACGTCCTGCGACGTCCTGACTCGTGCCATGGGCACGCCCTGCCATGTCCTGTGACGTCCCGACACGTGCCATGGCCACGCTCTGCCATGTATTGGCGCGTTCTGACACGTGCCATAGTAATGTCCATGTCCTGAAGCGTCCTAACACGTACAATGGCCAAGTCCTGACGCGTCCTGCGACGTCCTGACTCGTGCCATGGCCACGCCTTGCCATGTCATGTGACGTCCCGACTCGTGCCATGGCCATGCCCTGCCATGTCATGACGCGTCCTGACACATGCCATGGCCATGTCCTGACGCGTCCTGACACGTGCCATGGCCATGTCCTGACGCGTCCTGACACGTACCATGGCCATGTCCTGACTCGTCCTGCGACGTCCTGACTCGTGCCATGGCCACGCCCTGTCATGTCCTGTGACGTCTCGACTCGTGCCATGACCACGCTCTGCAATGTCCTGACGCGTCCTGACACGTGCGATAGCCATGTCCATGTCCTGACGCGTCCTAACACGTACCATGGCCATGTCCTGACGCGTCCTGCGACGTCCTGACTCGTGCCATGACCACGCCCTGCCATGTCATGTGACGTCCCGACTCGTGCCATAGTCACGCCTTGCCGTGTCATGACGCGTCCTGACACATGCCATGGCCATGTCCTGACGCGTCCTCACACGTACCATGGCCATGTCCTGACGCGTCCTCACACGTACCATGGCCATGTCCTAACGCGTCCTGACACGTACCATGGCCATGTCATGACACGTCCTGCGACGTCCTGACTAGTGCCATGGGCACGCCCTGCCTTGTCCTGTGACATCCCGACTCGTGCCATGGCAACGCTCTGCCATGTCCTGACGCGTCCTGACACGTGCCATAGCAATGTCCCTGTCCTGAAGCGTCCTAACACGTACAATGGCCAAGTCCTGACGCGTCTTACGACATCGTGGCTCGTGCCATGGCCACGCCCTGCCATGTCATGTGACGTCCCGACTCGTGCCATGGCCATGCCCTGCCATGTCCTGACGCGTCCTGACACATGCCATGGCCATGTCCTAACGCGTCCTGACACAGGCCATAGCCATGTCCTGACTCGTCCTACGACGTCCTGACTCGTGCCATGGCCACTCTTTGCCGTGTCCTGACACGTGCCACTGCCATGTCCTGACTCGTCCTGACATGTGCCATGGCCATGTCCTGACTCATCTTGACACGTACTATGGCCATGTCCTGACGCGTCCTGACACGTACCATGGCCATGTCCTGACGCATCCTGCGACTTTCCGACTCGTGCCATGGCCACGCCGTGCCATGTCCTGCGACGTCATGAGTCATGCCATGGCAACGCCTTGCCGTGTCATGACCCATCCTGACACGTACCATGGCCATGTCCCGACGCGTCCTTACACGTACCATGGCCATGTCCCGACTAGTGCCATGGCCACGCTCTGCCATTTCCTGACGCGTCCGGCGACGTCCTGACTCGTGCCATGGCCACGCCCTGCCATGTCTTGTGACGTCCCGACTCGTGCCATGGCCACGCTCTTCCATGTCCTGACGTGTCCTAACACGTGCCATGGCCTTGTTCTGACACGTCCTCACACGTACCATGGCCATGTCCTGACGCGTCCTGACACGTACCATGGCCATGTCCTGACGCGTCCTGACACGTACCATGGCCATGTCTTGACGCGTCCTGCGACGTCCTGACTCGTGCCATGGCCACGCCCTGTCATGTCTTGTGACGTCCCGACTCGTGCCATGGCTACGCCCTGTCATGTCCTGTGACGTCCAGACACGTGCCACTACCATGTGCTGACGCGTCCTGACACGTGCCATGGCCATGTCCTGACGCATCCTGACACGTACCAAGGCCATGTCCTGACATTTCCTGACACGTACCATGGCCATGTCCTAACGCGTCCTGCGACATTCCGACTCGTGCCATGGCCACGCCCTGCCATGTCCTGCGACGTCATGAGTCATGCCATGGCCACGCCCTGCAATGTCATGACCCATTCTGACACGTGCCACTGCCATGTGCTGACGCGTCCTAACACATGCCATGGCCATGTCCTGACGCATCCTGACACGTACCATGGCCATGTCCTGACGCGTCCTGCGACGTCCTGACTCGTGCCATGGCCACGCCTTGCCATGTCCTGTGACGTCCCGACTCATGCCATGGCCACACTCTGCCATGTCCTGACACGTCCTGACACGTGCCATAGCCCTGTCCATGTCCTGACGCGTCGTAACACGTACCATGGCCATGTCCTCACGCGTTCTGCGACGTCCTGACTTGTGCCACGACCACGCCCTGCCATGTCATGTGACGTCCCGACTCATGCCATGGCCACGCCCTGCCATGTCATGACGCGTCCTGACACATGCCATGGCCATGTCCTGACGCGTCCTCACACGTACCATGGCCATGTCCTGACGCGTCCTGACACGTACCATGGGCATGTCCTGAGGTGTCCTAACACGTACCATGGCCATGTCCTGACGCGTCCTGCGAAGTCCTGACTCGTGCCTTGGCCACACCCTACCATGTCCTGACGCTTCCTATCGTTCCATGGCCACGCTCTGCAATGTCCTGACGCGTCCTGACACGTGCCATAGCCATGTCAACGTCTTGACGCGTCCTGACACGTACCATGGCCATGCCCTGCCATGTCCTGACGCATCCTGACACGTGCCACAGCCATGTCCTGAAGCGTCCTGACATGTGCCATGGCCATGTCCTGACGCGTCCTTTGACGTCCCGACTCGTGCCATGTCCTGCAACGTCTTCAGTCAAGCCATGGCCACGCCCTGCCGTGTCCTGACTCGTGCCACTGCCATGTCCTGACGCGTCGTGACACGTGCCATGGCATGTCCTGACGCGTCCTGCGACGTCCTGACTCGTGCCATGGCCACGCCCTGCCAGGCACAAGTGACGTCCCAACTCGTGCCATGGCCATGCCCTGCCATGTCCTAATGCGTCCTGACACGTGCCATGGCCATGTCCTGACGCGTCCTGACACGTACCATGGCCATGTCGTGACGCGTCCTGACACGTACCATGGGCATGTCCTGACGCGTCCTGCGACGTCCCGGTTCGTGCCATGGCCCACCCTGCCATGTCCTGCGACATCATGAGTCATGCCATGGCCACGCTCTGCCATGTCCTGGCGAAGCCTGACACGTGCCATTGTCATGTCCTGACACGTGCCTAGGCCATGTCCTGTGGCGTCCTTCGACGTCCTACTCGTTCCATGTCGTGCGACGTCATGAGTCATGCCATGGCCACGCCGTGCCGTGTCCTGACACGTGCCACTGCCAAGTCCTCACGCGTCCTGACAAGTTCCGTGGCCATGTCCTGATGCGTCCTGCGACATTCTGACTCGTGCCATGGCAGAGCCCTGCCACGTCCTGCGATGTCCTGACTCGTGTCATGGCCATGCTCTGCCTTGTCTTGCGATGTCCTGACTCGTGCCATGGCCACGCCTTGCCATGTCCTGTCACGTCCTAACTTGTGCAATAGCCACGCCCATGTCCTGACACGTGCCATGGCCATGTCTTGACGCGTCCTGACACGTCCTGACTCGTGCCACGGCCACGTCCTGCCATGTCCAGCGACGTCCCGACTCGTGCCATGGCCACGCCCTGCCATGTCCTGACACGTCCTGACACGTTCCATGGCCATGTCCTGATGCGTCCTGACATGTACCATGGCAATGTCCTGATGCGTCCTACGACGTCCTGACTCGTGCCATGGCCACTCTTTGCCGTGTCCTGACACGTGCCACTGCCATGTCCTAACGCGTCCTGACACGTGCCATGGCCATGTCCAGACGCATCCTGACACGTACCATGGCCATGTCTTGACGCGTCCTGACACGTACCATGGCCATGTCCTGACGCGTCCTGCGACGTTCCGACTCGTGCCATAGCCACGCCCTGCCATGTCTTGCGACGTCATGAGTCATGCCATGGCCACGCCCTGCTATATCATGAGTCATGCCATGGTCACGCCCTGCCATGTGCGAACGCGTCCTGACAAGTGCCGTGGCCATGTCCCGACGCGTCCTGACACAAACCATGGCCATGTCCTGACGCGTCCTGCGACGTTCTGACTCGTGCCATGGCCACGCCCTGCCATGTCCTGTGACGTCCCGACTCGTGCCATGGCCACGCTCTGCCATGCCCTGACGCGTCCTGACACGTGCCATAGCAATGTCCATGTCCTGAAGCGTCCTAACACGTACAATGGCCAAAACCTGACGCGTCCTGCGACGTCCTGACTCGTGCCATGGCCACGCCCTGCCATGTCATGTGACGTCCCGACTCGTGCCATGGCCATGGCCTGCCATGTCATGACGCGTCCTGACGCATGCCATGGCAATGTCCTGACGCGTCCTGACACGTGCCATGGCCATGTCCTGACGCGTCCTAACACGTACCATGGCCATGTCCTGACTCGTCCTGCTACGTACCATGGCCGTGTCCTGACGCGTGCTGCGACGTCCCGACTCGTGCCATGGCCACGCCCTGCCATGTCCTACGACGTCATCAGTCATGCCATGGCCACGCCCTGCCATGTCCTGACGCATCCTGACACGTGCCACTGCCATGTCCTGACGCATCCTGACATGTGCCATGGCCATATCCTGAAGCGTCCTATGACGTCCCGACTCATACCATATCCTGCAACGTCTTGAGTCATGCCATGGACACGCCCTGCCGTGTCCTGACTCGTGCCACTGCCATGTCCTAACGCGTCCTGACACGTGCCATGGCCATGTCCTGATGCGTCTTGCGACGTCCTGACTCGTGCCATGGCCACGCCCTACCATGTCCTGCCATGTCCTGCGATGTCCTGACTCGTGCCATGGCCACGCCCTGCCATGTCCTGCGATGTCCTGGCTCGTGCCATGTCCACACCCTACCATGCCATGACATGTCGTGACTCGTGCCATGGCCACACCCTACCATGTCTGATGCGTCCTGACACGTGCCATGGCTATGTCCTGACGCGTCCTGACACATCCCATGGCCATGTCCTGACGCGTCCTTACACGTACCACTGCCATGTCCTGACGCGTCCTGACACGTGCCATGGCCAAGTCCTAACGAATCCTGACACGTACCATGGCAATGTCCTAACGCGTCCTGCGATGTTCCGACTCGTGCAATGGCCACGCCCTGCCATGTCTTGCGACGTCATGAGTCATGCCCTGGCCATGCCCCACCATATCATGAGTCATGCCATAGTCACGCCCTGCCATGTGCTGACGCGTCCTGACATGTGCCATGGCCACGTGCCGACGCGTCCTGACACGTACCATGGCCATGTTCTGATGTGTCCTGCGACGTCGTGACTCGTGCCATGGCCACGCCCTGCCATGTCCTGTGAAGTCCCGACCCGTGCCATGGCCACGCTCTGCCATTTCCTGACGCGTCCTGCAACGTCCTGACTCGTGCCATGGCCACGCCCTGCCATGTGTTGTGACGTCCCGACTCGTGCCATGGCCACGCTCTTCCATGTCCTAACGCGTCCTGACACGTGCCATGGCAATGTTCTGACGCATCCTCACACGTACCATGGCCATGTCCTGACGCGTCATGCAACGTCCTTACTCGTGCCTTGACCACGCGCTGCCATATCTTGTGATGTCCCGACTCGTGCCATGCCCACGCCCTGCCATGTCATGTGACGTCCCGACTCGTGCCATGGCTACGCCTTGCCATGTCATGACGCGTCGTGACACATGCCATGGCCATATCCTGACTCGTACTGACTCGTACCATGGCCATGTTCTGCACGTCCTGACACGTACCATTGCCATATCCTGACGCGTCCTGACACGTATCATGGCCATGTTTGACACGTCCTGCGACGTCCTAACTTGTGCCATAGTCACGCCCTGTCATGTCCTGCGACGTCCCGACTTGTGCCATGGCCATGCTCTGCCATGTCATGACGCGTCCTGACACGTGCCATAGCCATGTCCATGTCCTGACACGTCCTAACACGTACCATGGCCATGTCCTGACACATCTTGCGACGTCCTGACTCGTTCCATGGCAACGCCCTGCCATGTCCTGTGACGTCCCTACTCGTGCCATGGCCACGCTCTGCCATGTCCTGACGCATTCTGACACGTGCCATCACCATGTCCATGTCCTGATGCGTCCAAACACGTACCATGGCCATGACCTATCGCGTCCTGCAACGTCCTAACTCGTGCCATGACCACGCCCTGCCATGTCATGTGATATCTCGACTCGTGCCATGGACACGCCCTGCCACGTCATGACAAGTCCTATCACATGCCATGGCCATGTCCTGACACGACCTCACACGTACCATGGCCATGTCCTAACGCGTCCGGCGACGTCCTGACTCGTGCCACGCCCTGCCATGGCCTGTGCGGTCCCGACTCGTGCCATAGCCACGCTCGGCCATGTCTTAACGCGCCCTGACACGTGCCACAGCCATGTCCATGTCTTGACGCGTCTAAACACGTACCATGGCCATGTCCTGACGCGTCCTGCGACGTCCTGACTCGTGCCATGGCCACGCCCTGCCATGTCCTGTGACGTCCCGACTCGTGCCATAGCCACGCTCGGCCATGTCTTGACGCGTCCTATCACATGCCATGGCTATGTCCTGACAAGTCCTCACACGTACCATGGCCATGTCCTGACGCGTCATGACACGTACCATGGCCATGTCCTGACGCGTCATGACACGTACCATGGCCAGGTCCTAACGCGTCCTGCGACGTCCTGACTCGTGCCATGGCCATGCCCTGCCATGGCCTGTGACGTCCCGAATCGTGCCATAGCCACGCTCGGCCATGTCTTGACGCGTCCTGACACGTGCCATAGCCATGTCCATGTCCTGACGCGTCCTATCACGTACCATGGCCATGTCCTGACGAGTCCTGTGACGTCCTGACTCGTGCCATGGCCACGCCCTGCCATGTCATGTGACGTCCCGACTCGTGCCATGGCCATGCCCTGCCATGTCATGACGCGTCCTGACACATGCCATGGCCATGTCCTGACGCGTCCTGACACGTGCCATGGCCATGTCCTGACGTGTCCTGACACGTACCATGGCCATGTCCTGACGCGTCCTGCGACGTCCGGAATCATGCCATGGCCACGCCCTGCCATGTCCTGTGACGTCCCGACTCGTGCCATGGCCACGCTCTGCCATGTCCTGACGCGTCCGGACACGTGCCATGTCCATGTCTTGACGCGTCCTGACACGTACCATGGCCATGTCTTGACGCGTCCCGCAACGTCCAGACTCGTGCCATGGCCACGCCCTGTCATGTCTTGTGACGTCCCGACTCGTGCCATGGCTACGCCCTGTCATGTCCTGTGACGTCCAGACACGTGCCACTACCATGTGCTGACGCGTCCTGACACGTGCCATGGCCATGTCCTGACGCATCCTGACACGTACCAAGGCCATGTCCTGACATGTCCTGACACGTACCATGGCCATGTCCTAACGCGTCCTGCGACATTCCGACTCGTGCCATGGCCACGCCTTGCCATGTCATGCAACGTCATGAGTCATGCCATGGCCACGCCCTCCAATGTCATGACCCATTCTGACACGTGCCACTGCCATGTGTTGACGCGTCCTAACATATGCCATGGCCATGTCCTGACGCATCTTGACACGTACCATGGCCATGTCCTGACGCGTCCTGCGACATCTTGACTCGTGCAATGGCCACGCCTTGCCATGTCCTGTGACGTCCCGACTCATGCCATGGCCACACTCTGCCATGTCCTGACACGTCCTGACACGTGCCATAGCCCTGTCCATGTCCTGACGCATCGTAACACGTACCATGGCCATGTCCTCACGCGTTCTGCGACGTCCTGACTTGTGCCACGACCACGCCCTGCCATGTCATGTGACATCCCGACTCATGCCATGGCCATGCCCTGCCATGTCATGACGCGTCCTAACACAAGCCATGGGCATATCCTGACGCATCCTCACACGTATCATGGGCATGTCCTGACGCGTCCTGACACGTACCATGGGCATGTCCTGAGGTGTCCTAACACGTACCATGGCCATGTCCTAACGCGTCCTGCGAAGTCCTGACTCGTGCCTTGACCACACCCTACCATGTCCTGACGCTTCCTATCATTCTGTGACAAGACCGTAACTCAAACACGACAATCTGTCCGGCCTAGCGAACTTTCAATGCAAAAGTTAGCTAGTCTTCCTACCCGGAAGCTTAGTAGAACTTACGAAAGACTATGCTTGTAGAAACTTGGCGAAGGAAACTAGTAGTTGGAAGAAAGAACTCTTTTATTGAGAGAACTTCGAGAACTTTACAATGCTTTGAATGCTTACAACTTTGCTTGATTTCTTGATGCCAAATGAAATGCCTAAGGTGCCTATTTATACTAGTTGGCTACCTAAATGGATGGTTGGGATCAATTTGATCCGACGGCTACAATTAAGTCTCTAAACTCTTCCTAAGTAAATATCTAAGATATTTACACAAGTTAGGCTGCCCTTGCTGCCCATGGCCGAATCTAGAAGCCTCCACATGATTCTAGGCTTGTCTTCAACAATCTACACAATTCTAGAGTCTTCCAGGGCCTTCCGGGGCACGCTGGACTGTTCCGGAAGCATTTTCGAGCTGTTTTGAGCCTGTTTTGGGGCAAAAATAGTGCCGTCCCTAACATTCTCCCCCGCTCAATCTCGCGACGACCTCGGCGCGTGCTCCTTGTAAGCCAGGATGAGGTCTTGGTGATTCCACAAAGTTAGCTCATGCTCCCAGCTCGCCTCGCTGTCAGGAGACCCTTTCCACTTGACAAAGTATTCAGTGTAGCTTGGGTGAGTCCCCCGTCTTGGAATGATGCGGTGCGTAAGGATCTCTTCTACTTCTTTCTCTAGCACCCTTGTGATGGCCGTTGGTGCCCGCTTAGACTCTCCTCGGCTTGGATCTTCCTTGTCTTGATGATATGGCTTCAAAAGACTCACATGGAAGACCGGATGCATTTCTAAATGTGATGGAAGAGTCAAGCGATAGGCTAGTTTGCCAATGCGTTTCTCTACTGGAAACGGTCCCTCGTAGCGCCTTACTAGCCCTTTATGCACTTGGCCGGATCTTCGACGCTGGTGAGGAAGGAGTTTTACCATGACCAAGTCTCCTTCCTCGAACTCCAAGTGACGCCTCTTAACATCGGCCCATTTCTTCATTTTCTGCGCTGCCTTTGCTAAGTAGGCTTTTGCCAAGTCTGCTTTTTCGTGCCAGCCTTTGGCAAACTTGTATGCTGACGGATTGGGCCCTTTGTAACCAATGGCCAAAGTTTGTGGCGTCATCGGTTTTTGTCCCGTTGCTAACTCGAATGGACTTGCCCCTGTTGACTCGCTCTTCTGCAGATTATAAGAAAATTGGGCAATGTCCAATAACTTGGCCCAATCTTTTTGGTTGGCGCTGACAAAGTGGCGAAGATATAACTCCAGCAAAGCATTCACCCGTTCCGTTTGCCCATCAGTTTGAGGGTGAAAGGCTGTAGAGAAGTTGAGTTCGGACCCCATGATTTTAAAAAGCTCCATCCAGAACCTTCCCGTGAAGCGGAGGTCCCGGTCGCTGATAATGGTCTTCGGAATGCCCCAATACTTCACCACATTTTTGAAAAATAGTCGAGCAGCGTCCTCGGCAGTAAGCTTTGTTGGACCAGGGATGAATACGCCATATTTGCTGAAGCGGTCCACTACAACCATTATGTTGCTGCAGCCTTCGGACTTGGGTAGTGATGTGATGAAGTCCATGGAAATGCTTTCCCATGGTCTCTCTGCAATAGGCAATGGCTCCAAAAGACCCGCTGGTGGGCGTTGTTCAACCTTGTCTTGCTGACACACAAGACAAGTTTTTACGTATAGCTCCACGTCGTCCCGCATGTGGGGCCAAAAGTATGCTCGTTCAATCAGCGCCATCGTCCTTTGGACTCCAGGATGGCCTGCCCATCTGGAGTCATGACTTTCCCGGATGATCTCCTTCCTTAAGCCTCCCCATTTTGGCACATAAACCCTATTTCCCTTGGTGAGGAGCAGCCCGTCCTCTAGCCAAAACTGGCGTGTCTTCCCTTGACGTGCCAATTCCAACAAATTTTTGGCTTGCAGGTTATGTTCCAGCCCCTCCTTGATGCGATCTACTAGAGGGAAATTTGGGCTTGTGATGGAGGCAAGTTCGGCCTTTCTGCTCAGTGCGTCGGCCACAACATTTCCCTTGCCCGGCTTGTACTCCATCACGAAATCAAACTCTGCTAAGAAAGCTTGCCACCGAATTTGTTTTGGTGTAAGCTTCTTCTGCTTAAGGAAGTAACTGGTGGCAACATTATCCGTCCTCACGATGAACTTGCTGCCCAGGAGATAATGTCTCCACGTCCGTAAACAGTGCACTACGGCGGTCATCTCTTTTTCTTGGACCATGTAGCGCTTTTCTGTATCATTTAGCTTACAACTTTCGTAAGCCACAGGGTGCCCTTCTTGCATTAGGACGCCTCCCAGGGCAAAGTCAGAGGCGTCCGTCTGCACCTCGAAAGACTTGGTATGGTCGGGCAAAACCAATACCGGCTCCTTGATCATGGCGGCCTTTAACTCCTCAAATGTTGTTTGGGCCTTATCAGTCCACTCCCATGTTCGGTTCTTCTTCAGTAGATCTGTGAGTGGTGCGGCGATGGAAGAGTAGCCTTTGATGAACTTCCAATAGTAGTTAGCCAAGCCAAGGAAAGACCGAAGTTCTGGAACTTTCTTCGGCGGCTCCCAATCCTGTATTGCCCGGATTTTGGACTCATCCATCCGTAGCTTTCCCTCACCAACAATGTGTCCTAAGAAGGAGACTTCTCGTCGAGCAAATGCACATTTCTCCTTCTTGACATAAAGCTCGTTCGTGCGGAGTACTTGGAAGACTTGTCTTAGATGATTTACATGATCCTCCAGTGTGTTGCTATAGATGACAATGTCGTCCAAGTACACCACTACGAACTTGTCTAAGAAAGGCTGTAGGACATGGTTCATGAGGGTGCAAAACGTTGCAGGCGCATTGGTGAGTCCAAAAGGCATCACAAGGAACTCATATGAGCCGTACCTTGTGACGCATGCTGTCTTAGGCTCGTCTCCCTCCGCAATGCGGACCTGGTAGTACCCCGATCGCAAAACCAGCTTGGTGAACCAACGAGCTTGCCCAAGCTGGTCGAACAAGTCGGCAATGAGTGGTATCGGGTACTTATTCTTGACCGTGATCTTGTTAAGCGCCCGGTAGTCGATGCAAAGTCGAAGTGACCCGTCGTGCTTCTTCTGGAACAATACCGGCGCTCCATAAGGTGCGTTTGATGGACGAATATAGCCCATGTCCATCAACTCCTTCAATTGCCTCCGTATCCTCAAGCTCCGGAGGCGCCATCCGATAAGGCACGGCAGCTGGCGGGGTGGCACCTGGTTCTAGCTCTATCTTATGATCCACCTCCCTTTTAGGTGGTAACCTCTTTGGTAGCTCTGGTGGCATGACGTGTTGGAACTCCTCCAAAACGTGGTGGACCTCGGGTGGCATGGACTTGGTTATAGGAATGGCAGCTTCTTCCTTTGAGGTAACAAGGTAGGTTGGCTCTTCCTTCTTAATGCCCTTTGAGATTTGCATGGCCGAAATTTGTTTTTCTTGGAGTCGGGTTTCCCGCTCTAGTGGAACTAGATGGGTGTTGCCTTCCTCCAAGATATATAAGGAGTTCGCAAAGGGAATTGGGACGGCCTTGACCCTGTCCATGAACTCAATACCCAAGACGAGTGGATAATCGTCCATGGTCACGATCGAGAAGTTTATGTGGCCATGCCAATTGCCTAAGCGAACCGGCACATTGCGGGCAACTCCAAAGGTTTCTGTTGGTGCAGCATTGACGCCCTTGAGCCAACCTCGGCTTGTCTCGTACCGGATGCCCATCTCCTTAGCCTGCTGGAAAGTGAGGAAGTTGCTGTCGGCTCCCGTGTCAACTAATGCCTTCACGGTATGCTCCCCAATCTTGGCCTCGGCAAACAACCTCCCTTTCTTCTCGTTCTTGGGCACCTCAACTTTTGCCTGTATTGAGCTTAGAAGCCGCATGGCCCCAATCTTTGCTTCCTCCTTCTCGTGATCCTCGATTAAGGCCGAAAGCTTACTCTTTTTGGGGCAATCCCTCGCATAGTGCGGTCCATTACAAAAGAAGCATTGGACCGGGGTCTTCGGTTTGGGAGGGAAATCTCTACGTCCCTTGGCCCTTTCTGACGCCTCCTTGCCCTTAGGCGGGTCTCCCCCCCCCCCCCTCTTTCCCTTGCCGCCCTTGTCTTTGGGTTTAGGTTTCTCCACTTTCCTAAACTCAATAAGGGACTCGGCAATGGATATGGCAGTGGTCAAGTCTTGGGCACCACGGCGTTGGATTTCAAGCCTGGCCCACTGCTGCAACCCGTCCATGAAGGCAAAGAAAGCTTCTTTATCAGGGTAGTCAGGGATTTCGAGAAGTACCTCTGTGAACTCTTTGACGTACTCCCGGATGGTTCCTTTGTGCTACAAACGCCTTAGCTTGCCACGAGCTTCCTCCTCGACGTTGCTTGGGTAGAACTGCTTCTTGAGTTCTGCCTTGAAATCTGCCCAAGTCTTGATAGAGCAGGTGCCTTTCTCTATGTAGCTTTGTCTTCTCCTCCACCAAACCATTGCGGTGTCCTCGAGGAAAAGACTACCCATGCTTACCTTTAGAGCCTCGTCTTGCATGTCCAGAGCCCTAAAGTATTGCTCCATGCTCCAAACAAAGTTGTCTAGTTCCCTCGCATTTCTAGACCCTTTGAAATATTTGGGTTGGGGAACATCTATTTTGGAAGGGGTAGTCCTTACCTCGGACGTAGTGGCAGTGCCTTGTGCAAAAGCCCTTTTGCACAAGCTGAGCTCCTCCTTGGCGCTCTCCAGCTCATGTGAAAGCCTCCCTAGCTCTTCCCGCATGGACGAAATCTCTGTCTGGTGTTTCTCCTCCACCGCCTGAAGACATTGCGCCAGGACTTGATTCACGGCGGACTGCATCTACTCCCGCAATCCGTCTAGGCCCTCCTCGACACTTTGTTCGACCCCCTCGAACCTTTGGTCGGCCTCCATGAACTTGTCCTGCCTATCGGCAATGGCCAACGCCACCTTGGCCAGCCTTGTCTCCAACTCCCCCATGACGTCCCTGGAGCGAGACCTTTGGCCCTTAGATTTGTTCCCTTCGGTTTGGGTGAGTTCACTGCCGCCTTCCATACTCCCTTAGATGTTCCAACGAACCTGACGCTCTGATACCAATTGTGACAAGACCATAACTCAAACACGACGATCAGTCCGGCCTAGCAAACTTTCAATGCCAAAGTTAGCTAGTCAGCCTACCTGGAAGCTTAGTAGAACATAAGAAAGACTAAGCTTGTAGAAACTTGGCGAAGGAAACTAGTAGTTGGAAGAAAGAACTCTTTTATTGAGAGAACTTCGAGAACTTTACAATGCTTTGAATGCTTAAAACTTTGCTTGATTGCTTGATGCCAAATGAAATGCCTAAGGTGCCTATTTATACTAGTTGGCTACCTAAATGGACGGTTGGGATCAATTTGATCCGACGGCTACAATTAAGTCTCTAGACTCTTCCCAAGTAAATATCTAAGATATTTACACAAGTTGGCTGCCCTTGCTGCCCTTGCTGCCCATGGCCGAATCTAGAAGCCTCCACATGATTCTAGGCTTGTCTTCAACAATCTACACAATTCTAGAGTCTTCCAGGGCCTTCCGGGGCACACTGGACTGTTCCGGAAGCATTTTGCAGCTGTTTTGAGCCTGTTTGGGGGCAAAAATAGTGCCGTCGCTAACAGTTCCATGGCCACGCTCTGCAATGTCCTGACGCATCCTGACACGTGCCATAGCCATGTCAACTTCTTGACGCGTCCTGACACGTACCATGGCCATGCCCTGCCTTGTCCTGACGCATCCTGACACGTGCAACAGCCATGTCCTGAAGCGTCTTGACATGTGCCATGGCCATGTCCTGACGCGTCCTTTGACGTCCCGACTCGTGCCATGGCCACGCCCTGCCATGTCCTGCGACGTCCCGCCTCGTGCCATGGCCACGCTCTGCCATGTCCTAACGCGTCCTGACACGTGCCATGGCCATGTCCAGACGCATCTTGACACGTACCATGGCCATGTCTTGACGCGTCGTGCGACGTTCTGACTCGCCCTGCCGTGTGCTAACGCGTCCTGACAAGTGCCGTGGCCATGTCCCGACGCGTCCTGACACAAACCATGGCCATGTCCTGACGCGTCCTGCGACGTTCTGACTCGTGCCATGGCCACGCCCTGCCATGTCCTGTGACGTCCCGACTCGTGCCATGGCCACGCTCTGCCATGTCCTGACGCGTCCTGATACGTGCCATGGCCAAGTCCTGACGAATCCTGACACGTACCATGGCCAGGTCCTAACGCGTCCTGCGATGTTCCGACTCGTGCCATGGCCACGCCCTGCCATGTCATGTGACGTCCCGACTCGTGCCATGGCCATGCCCTGCCATGTCATGACGCGTCCTGACGCATGCCATGGCCATGTCCTGACGCGTCCTGACACGTGCCATGGCCATGTCCTGACGCGTCCTGACACGTACCATGGCCATGTCCTGACTCGTCCTGCTACGTACCATGGCCGTGTCCTGACGCGTGCTGCGACGTCCCGACTCGTGCCATGGCCACGCCCTGCCATGTCCTACGACGTCATCAGTCATGCCATGGCCACGCCCTGCCATGTCCTGACGCATCCTGACACGTGCCACTGCCATGTCCTGACGCATCCTGACATGTGCCATGGCCATGTCCTGACGCGTCCTATGACGTCCCGACTCGTGCCATGTCCTGCGACGTCTTGAGTCATGCCATGGCCACGCCCTGCCGTGTCCTGACTCGTGCCACTGCCATGTCCTGACGCGTCCTGACACGTGCCATGGCCATGTCCTGATGCGTCTTGCGACGTCCTGACTCGTGCCATGGCCACGCCCTGCCATGTCCTGCCATGTCCTGCGATGTCCTGACTCGTGCCATGGCCACGCCCTGCCATGTCCTGCGATGTCCTGGCTCGTGCCATGTCCACACCCTACCATGCCATGACATGTCGTGACTCGTGCCATGGCCATACCCTACCATGCATGGCCATGTCCTGACGCGTCCTGACACGTGCCATGGCCATGTCCTGACGCGTCCTGACACGTACCATGGCCATGTCCTGCAACGTCCGGAATCATTCCATGGCCATGTCCTGACGCGTCCTGACACGTACCATGGCCATGTCCGGAAGCGTCCTGACGCGTGCCATAGCCATGTCCATGTCCTGGCGCATCCTATCACGTACCATGGCCATGTCCTAACGCGTCCTGCGATGTTCCGACTCGTGCCATGGCCACGCCCTGCCATGTCTTGCGACGTCATGAGTCATGCCCTGGCCACGCCCTGCCATATCATGAGTCATGCCATAGTCACGCCCTGCCATGTGCTGACGCGTCCTGACACGTGCCATGGCCATGTGCCGACGCGTCCTGACACGTACCATGGCCATGTCCTGATGCGTCCTGCGACGTCCTGACTCGTGCCATGGCCACGCCCTGCCATGTCCTGTGACGTCCCGACTAGTGCCATGGCCACGCTCTGCCATTTCCTGACGCGTCCTGCGACGTCCTGACTCGTGCCATGGCCACGCCCTGCCATGTCTTGTGACGTCCCGACTCGTGCCATGGCCACGCTCTTCCATGTCCTAACGCGTCCTGACACGTGCCATGGCCATGTTCTGACGCGTCCTCACACGTACCATGGCCATGTCCTGACGCGTCATGCGACGTCCTGACTCGTGCCATGACCACGCCCTGCCATGTCATGTGACGTCCCGACTCGTGCCATGACCACGCCCTGCCATGTCATGTGACGTCCCGACTCGTGCCATGGCCACGCCTTGCCATGTCATGACGCGTCCTGACACATGCCATGGCCATATCCTGACTCGTACTGACACGTACCATGGCCATGTCCTGACGCGTCCTGACACGTACCATGGCCATGTCCTGACGCGTCTTGACACGTACCATGGCCATGTCCTGACGCGTCCTGCGACGTCCTGACTCGTGCCATGGTCACGCCCTGTCATGTCCTGTGACGTCCCGACTTGTGCCATGGCCACGCTCTGCCATGTCCTGACGCGTCCTGACACGTGCCATAGCCATGTCCATGTCCTGACGCGTCCTAACACGTACCATGGCCATGTCCTGACGCATCCTGCGACGTCCTGACTCGTTCCATGGCAACGCCCTGCCATGTCCTGTGACGTCCCTACTCGTGCCATGGCCACGCTCTGCCATGTCCTGACGCGTTCTGACACGTGCCATCGCCATGTCCATGTCCTGACGCGTCCAAACACGTACCATGGCCATGACCTGTCGCGTCCTGCAACGTCCTGACTCGTGCCATGACCACGCCCTGCCATGTCATGTGATGTCCCGACTCGTGCCATGGCCACGCCCTGCCATGTCATGACGCGTCCTATCACATGCCATGGCCATGTCCTGACACGTCCTCACACGTACCATGGCCATGTCCTGACGCGTCCTGACACGTACCATGGCCATGTCCTGACGCGTCCTGCGACGTCCTGACTCGTGCCATGGCCACGCCCTGCCATGGCCTGTGACGTCCCGACTCGTGCCATAGCCACGCTCGGCCATGTCTTGACGCGTCCTGACACGTGCCATAGCCATGTCCATGTCCTGACGCGTCCTATCACGTACCATGGCCATGTCCTGACGAGTCCTGTGACGTCCTGACTCGTGCCATGGCCACGCCCTGCCATGTCATGTGACGTCCCGACTCGTGCCATGGCCATGCCCTGCCATGTCATGACGCGTCCTGACACATGCCATGGCCATGTCCTGACGCGTCCTGACACGTGCCATGGCCATGTCTTGACGCGTCCTGACACGTCCTGACTCGTGCCACGGCCACGTCCTGCCATGTCCAGCGACGTCCCGACTCGTGCCATGGCCACGCCCTGCCATGTCCTGACACGTCCTGACACGTTCCATGGCCATGTCCTGATGCGTCCTGACATGTACCATGGCAATGTCCTGATGCGTCCTACGACGTCCTGACTCGTGCCATGGCCACGCCCTGCCATGGCGTGTGACGTCCCGACTCGTGCCATGGCCATGCCCTGCCATGTCCTAATGCGTCCTGACACGTGCCATGGCCATGTCCTGACGCGTCCTGACACGTACCATGGCCATGTCCTGACGCGTCCTGACACGTACCATGGCCATGTCCTGACGCGTCCTGCGACGTTCCGACTCGTGCCATAGCCACGCCCTGCCATGTCTTGCGACGTCATGAGTCATGCCATGGCCACGCCCTGCCATATCATGAGTTATGCCATGGCCACGCCCTGCCATGTGCTGACGCGTCCTGACACGTGCCATGGCCATGTCCTGACGCGTCCTGACACGTACCATGGCCATGTCCTGACGCGTCCTGCGACGTCCTGACTCGTGCCATGGCCACGCCCTGCCATGTCCTGTGACGTCCCGACTCGTGCCATGGCCACGCTCTGCCATGTCCTGACGCGTCCTGACACGTGCCATAGCCATGTCCATGTCCTGACGCGTCCTAACACGTACCATGGCCATGTCCTGACGCGTCCTGCGACGTCCTGACTCGTGCCATGGCCACGCCCTGCCATGTCATGTGACGTCCCGACTCGTGCCATGGCCACGCCCTGCCATGTCATGACGCGTCCTGACACATGCCATGGCCATGTCCTGACGCGTCCTGACACGTGCCATGGCCATGTCCTGACGCGTCCTGACACGTACCATGGCCATGTCCTGACGCGTCCTGCGACGTCCTGACTCGTGCCATGGCCACGCCCTGCCATGTCCTGTGACGTCCCGACTCGTGCCATGGCCACGCTCTGCCATGTCCTGACGCGTCCTGACACGTGCCATGGCCATGTCCATGTCCTGACGCGTCCTAACACGTACCATGGCCATGTCCTGACGCGTCCTGACACGTACCATGGCCATGTCCTGACGCGTCCTGACACGTACCATGGCCATGTCCTGACGCGTCCTGCGACGTCCTGACTCGTGCCATGGCCACGCCCTGCCATGTCCTGTGACGTCCCGACTCGTGCCATGGCCACGCTCTGCCATGTCCTGACGCGTCCTGACACGTGCCATCGCCATGTCCATGTCCTGACGCGTCCTAACACGTACCATGGCCATGTCCTGACGCGTCCTGCGACGTCCTGACTCGTGCCATGGCCACGCCCTGCCATGTCATGTGACGTCCCGACTCGTGCCATGGCCACGCCCTGCCATGTCCTGACGCGTCCTGACACATGCCATGGCCATGTCCTGACGCGTCCTGACACGTACCATGGCCATGTCCTGACGCGTCCTGACACGTACCATGGCCATGTCCTGACGCGTCCTGCGACGTCCTGACTCGTGCCATGGCCACGCCCTGCCATGTCCTGTGACGTCCTGACTCGTGCCATGGCCACGCTCTGCCATGTCCTGACGCGTCCTGACACGTGCCATAGCCATGTCCATGTCCTGACGCGTCCTAACACGTACCATGGCCATGTCCTGACGCGTCCTGCGACGTCCTGACTCGTGCCATGGCCACGCCCTGCCATGTCATGTGACGTCTCAACTCGTGCCATGGCCACGCCCTGCCATGTCATGACGCGTCCTGACACGTGCCATGCCCATGTCCTGACACGTTCTGACACGTACCATGGCCATGTCCTGACGCGTCCTGCGACATCCGGAATCGTGCCATGGCCATGTCCATGTCCTGACTCGTGCCGTGGCCACGCCCTGCCATGTCCTGTGACGTCCTGACTCGTGCCATGGCCACGTTCTGCCAGGTCCTGACGCGTCCTGACACGTGCCATGCCCATGTCCTGACGCGTCCTAACGCGTACCATGGCCATGTCCTGACGCGTCCTGACACGTACCATGGCCATGTCCTGACGCGTCCTGCGACGTCCTGACTCGTGCCATGGCCACGCCCTGCCATGTCCTGTGACGTCCCGACTCGTGCCATGGCCATGCCCTGCCATGTCATGATGCGTCCTGACACATGCCATGGCCATGTCCTGCGACGTCCGGAATCATGCCATGGCCATGTCCTGACGCGTCCTGCGACGTCCGGAATCGTGCCATGTCCACGCCCTGCCATGTCCTGTGACATCCCGAGTCGTGCCTTGGCAACGCTCTGTCATGTCCTGACGCGTCCTGACACGTGCCATGGCCATGTCCTGACGCGTCCTGACACGTGCCATGGCCATGTCCTGACGCATCCTGACACGTACCATGGCCGTGTCCTGACGCGTCCTACGACGTCCTGACTCGTGCCACGACCACGCCCTGCCATGTCATGTGACGTCCCGACTCATGCCATGGCCACGCCCTGCCATGTCATGACGCGTCCTGACACATGCCATGGCCATGGCCTGACGTGTCCTGACACGTACCATGGCCATGTCCTGACGCGTCCTGACACGTACCATGGCCATGTCTTGACGCGTCCTGCGACGTCCTGACTCGTGCCATGGCAACGCCCTGCCATGTCCTGTGACGTCACTGCCTGCCATGTCCTGACGCGTCCTGACACGTGCCATTGCCAGGCAGTCCCAGGTCCTGACGCGTCCTGACACGTACCATGGCCATGTGCGTCCTGCAACGTCCTGACTCGTGCCATGGCCACACCCTGCCATGTCATGTGACATCCCTACTCGTGCCATGGCCATGCCCTGCCATGTCCTGACGCGTCCTGACACATGCCATGGCCATGTCCTGACGCGTCCAGACACGTGCCATGGCCATGTCCTGACGCGTCCTGACACGTACCATGGCCATGTCCTGACGCGTCCTGCGACGTCCTCACTCGTGCCATGGCCACGCCCTGCCATGTCCTGTGACGTCCCGACTCGTGCCATGGCCACGCTCTGCCATGTCCTGACGCGTCCTGACACGTGCCATAGCCATGTCCATGTCCTGACGCGTCCAAACACGTACCATGGCCATGTCCTGACGCGTCCTGCGACGTCCTGACTCGTGCCATGGCCACGCCCTGCCATGTCATGTGACGTCCCGACTCGTGCCATGGCCATGCCCTGCCATGTCATGACGCGTCCTGACACATGCCATGGCCATGTCCTGACGCGTCCTGACACGTGCCATGGCCATGTCCTGACGCGTCCTGACACGTACCATGGCCATGTCCTGACGCGTCCTGCGACGTCCTGACTCGTGCCATGGCCACGCCCTGCCATGTCCTGTGACGTCCCGACTCGTGCCATGGCCACGCTCTGCCATGTCCTGACGCGTCCTGACACGTGCCATCGCCATGTCCATGTCCTGACGCGTCCAAACACGTACCATGGCCATGTCCTGACGCGTCCTGCGACGTCCTGACTCGTGCCATGGCCACGCCCTGCCATGTCATGTGACGTCCCGACTCGTGCCATGGCCACGCCCTGCCATGTCATGACGCGTCTTGACACATGCCATGGCCATGTCCTGACGCGTCCTCACACGTACCATGGCCATGTCCTGACGCGTCCTAACACGTACCATGGCCATGTCATGACGCGTCCTGACACATGCCATGGCCATGTCCTGACGCGTCCTGCGACGTCCCGACTTGTGCCATGGCCACGCTTTGCCATGTCCTGACGCGTCCTGACACGTGCCATAGCCATGTCCATGTCCTGACGCGTCCTAACACGTACCATGGCCATGTCCTGACGCGTCCTGCGACGTCCTGACTCGTGCCATGGCCACGCCCTGCCATGTCATGTGACGTCCCGACTCGTGCCATGGCCACGCCCTGCCATGTCATGACGCGTCCTGACACATGCCATGGCCATGTCCTGACGCGTCCTGACACGTACCATGGCCATGTCCTGACGCGTCCTGACACGTACCATGGCCATGTCCTGACGCGTCCTGACACGTACCATGGCCATGTCCTGACGCGTCCTGCGACGTCCCGACTCGTGCCATGGCCACGCCCTGCCATGTCCTACGACGTCATGAGTCATGCCATGGCCACGCCCTGCCATGTCCTGACGCATCCTGACACGTGCCACTGCCATGTCCTGACGCGTCCTGACATGTGCCATGGCCATGTCCTGACGCGTCCTTTGACGTCCCGACTCGTGCCATGTCCTGCGACGTCTTGAGTCATGCCATGGCCACGCCCTGCCGTGTCCTGACTCGTGCCACTGCCATGTCCTGACGCGTCCTGACACGTGCCATGGCCATGTCCTGATGCGTCTTGCGACGTCCTGACTCGTGCCATGGCCACGCCCTGCCATGTCCTGCCATGTTCTGCGATGTCCTAACTGGTGCCATGACCACGCCCTGCCATGGCCTGTGACGTCTCAACTCGTGCCATAGCCACGCTCGGCCATGTCTTGACGCGTCCTGACACGTGCCATAGCCATGTCCATGTCCTGACGCGTCCTATCACGTACCATGGCCATGTCCTGACGCATCCTGCGACGTCCTGACTCGTGCCATGGCCACGCCCTGCCATGTCCTGTGACGTCCCGACTCGTGCCATGGCCATGCTCTGCCATGTCCTGACGCGTCCTGACACGTGCCATGGCCATGTCCATGTCCTGACGCGTCCAAACACGTACCATGGCCATGTCCTGACGCGTCCTGCGACGTCCTGACTCGTGCCATGGCCACGCCCTGCCATGTCATGTGACGTCCCGACTCGTGCCATGGCCACGCCCTGCCATGTCATGACGCGTCCTGACACATGCCATGGCCATGTCCTGACGCGTCCTGACACGTGCCATGGCCATGTCCTGACGCGTCCTGACACGTACCATGGCCATGTCCTGACGCGTCCTGCGACGTCCTGACTCGTGCCATGGCCACGCCCTGCCATGTCCTGTGACGTCCCGACTCGTGCCATGGCCACGCTCTGCCATGTCCTGACGCGTCCTGCGACGTCCTGACTCGTGCCATGGCCACGCCCTGCCATGTCCTGTGACGTCCCGACTCGTGCCATGGCCACGCTCTGCCATGTCCTGACGCGTCCTGACACGTGCCATGGCCATGTCCTGACGCGTCCTGACACGTACCATGGCCATGTCCTGACGCGTCCTGCGACGTCCTGACTCGTGCCATGGCCACGCCCTGCCATGTCATGTGACGTCCCGACTCGTGCCATGACCACGCCCTGCCATGTCATGTGACGTCCCGACTCGTGCCATAGCCATGGCCATGTCCTGACGCGTCCTGCGACGTCCGGAATCGTGCCATGGCCATGTCCTGACGCGTCCTGACACGTACCATGGCCATGTCCTGACGCGTCCTGCGACGTCCTGACTCGTGCCATGGCCACGCCCTGCCATGTCCTGTGACGTCCCGACTCGTGCCATGGCCACGCTCTGCCATGTCCTGACGCGTCCTGACACGTGCCATGGCCATGTCCATGTCCTGACGCGTCCAAACACGTACCATGGCCATGTCCTGACGCGTCCTGACACGTACCATGGCCATGTCCTGACGCGTCCTGACACGTACCATGGCCATGTCTTGACGCGTCCTGTAACGTCCTGACTCGTGCCATGGCCACGCCCTGTCATATCCTGTGACGGCCTGACTCGTGCCATGGCCACGCCTTGCCATGTCATGTGACGTCTCGACTCGTGCCATGGCAACGCCCTGCTATGTCCTATGACGTCCCAACTCGTTCCATGGCCACGCTCTGCCATGTCCTGACGCGTTCTGACACTTGCCATCGCCATGTCCAAGTCCTGACGCGTCTAAACACGTACCATGGCCATGACCTGTCGCGTCCTGCAACGTCCTGACTCGTGCCATGACCACGCCCTGCCATGTCATGTGATGTCCCGACTCGTGCCATGGCCACGCCCTGCCATGTCATGACGCGTCCTATCACATGCCATGGCCATGTCCTGACACGTCCTGACACGTACCATGGCCATGTCCTGACGCGTCCTGACACGTACCATGGCCATGTCCTGACGCGTCCTGCGACGTCCTGACTCGTGCCATGGCCACGCCCTGCCATGGCCTGTGACGTCCCGACTCGTGCCATAGCCACGCTCGGCCATGTCTTGACGCGTCCTGACACGTGCCATAGCCATGTCCATGTCCTGACGCGTCCTATCACGTACCATGGCCATGTCCTGACGAGTCCTGTGACGTCCTGACTCGTGCCATGGCCACGCCCTGCCATGTCATGTGACGTCCCGACTCGTGCCATGGCCATGCCCTGCCATGTCATGACGCGTCCTGACACATGCCATGGCCATGTCCTGACGCGTCCTGACACGTGCCATGCCCATGTCCTGACGCGTCCTGACACGTACCATGGCCATGTCCTGACGCGTCCTGCGACGTCCGGAATCGTGCCATGGCCACGCCCTGCCATGTCCTGTGACGTCCCGACTCGTGCCATGGCCACGCTCTGCCATGTCCTGACGCGTCCTGACACGTGCCATGGCCATGTCCATGTCCTGACGCGTCCTAACACGTACCATGGCCATGTCCTGACGCGTCCTGACACGTACCATGGCCATGTCCTGACGCGTCCTGACACGTACCATGGCCATGTCTTGACGCGTCCTGCGACGTCCTGACTCGTGCCATGGCCACGCCCTGTCATATCCTGTGACGTCCCGACTCGTGCCATGGCCACGCTCTGCCATGTCCTGCCGCGTCCTGACACGTGCCATCGCCATGTCCATGTCCTGACGCGTCCAAACACGTACCATGGCCATGTCCTGACGCGTTCTGCAACGTCCTGACTCGTGCCATGACCACGACCTGCCATGTCATGTGACGTCCCGACTCGTGCCATGGCAACGCCCTGCCATGTCATGACGCGTCCTAACACATGCCATGGCCATGTCCTGACGCGTCCTGACACGTTCCATGGCCATGTCCTGACGCGTCCTGACACGTACCATGGCCATGTCTTGGCGCGTCGTGCGACGTCCTGACTCGTGCCATAGCCACGCCCTCTCATATCCTGTGACGTCCTGACTCGTGCCATGGCCACACTTTGCCATGTGCTGCCGTGTCCTAACACGTGCCATCGCCATGTCCATGTCCTGACGCGTCCTAACACGTACCATGGCCATGTCCTGACGCGTCCTGCGACGTCCTGACTCGTGCCATGGCCACGCCTTGCCATGTCATGTGACGTCTCGACTCGTGCCATGGCCACGCCCTGCCATGTCATGACGCGTCCTGACACATGCCATGGCCATGTCCTGACGCGTCCTGACACGTACCATGGCCATGTCCTGACGCGTCCTGACACGTACCATGGCCATGTCCTGACGCGTCCTGCGACGTCCTGACTCGTGCCATGGCCACGCCCTGCCATGTCCTGTGACGTCCCGACTCGTGCCATGGCCACGCCCTGCCATGTCCTGACGCGTCCTGACACGTGCCATGGCCATGTCCTGACGCGTCCTGACACGTGCCATGGCCATGTCCTGACGCGTCCTGACACGTGCCATGGCCATGTCCTGACGCGTCCTGACACGTGCCATGGCCATGTCCTGACGCGTCCTGACACGTACCATGGCCATGTCCTGACGCGTCCTGCGACGTCCTGACTCGTGCCATGGCCACGCCCTGCCATGTCCTGTGACGTCCTGACTCGTGCCATGGCCACGCCCTGCCATGTCATGTGACGTCCCGACTCGTGCCATGGCCACGCCCTGCCATGTCATGACGCGTCCTGACACATGCCATGGCCATGTCCTGACGCGTCCTGACACGTGCCATGGCCATGTCCTGACGCGTCCTGACACGTACCATGGCCATGTCCTGACGCGTCCTGCGACGTCCCGACTCGTGCCATGGCCACGCCCTGCCATGTCCTGTGACGTCATGACTCGTGCCATGGCCACGCCCTGCCATGTCCTGACGCGTCCTGACACGTGCCATGGCCATGTCCTGACGCGTCCTGACACGTGCCATGGCCATGTCCTGACGCGTCCTGACACGTACCATGGCCATGTCCTGCCATGTCCTGCGACGTCCTGACTCGTGCCATGGCCACGCCCTGCCATGTCCTGTGACGTCCCGACTCGTGCCATGGCCACGCTCTGCCATGTCCTGACGCGTCCTGACACGTGCCATAGCCATGTCCATGTCCTGACGCGTCCTGACACGTACCATGGCCATGTCCTGACGCGTCCTGCGACGTCCTGACTCGTGCCATGGCCACGCCCTGCCATGTCGTGTGACGTCCCGACTCGTGCCATGGCAACGCCCTGCCATGTCATGACGCGTCCTAACACATGCCATGGCCATGTCCTGACGCGTCCTTTGACGTCACGACTCGTGTCATGTCCTGCGACGTCTTGAGTCATGCCATGGCCATGCCCTTCCGTGCCCTGACATGTGCCATAGCCATGTCCACGTCCTGACGCGTCCTCACACGTACCATGGCCATGTCCTGACGCGTCATGCGACGTTCTGACTCGTGCCATGGCCACGCCCTGCCATGTCATGTGACGTCCCGACTCGTGCCATGGCCACGCCCTGCCATGTCATGACGCGTCTTGACACATGCCATGGCCATGTCCTGACGCGTCCTGACACGTGCCATGGCCATGTCCTGACGCGTCCTGACACGTACCATGGCCATGTCCTGACGCGTCCTGACACGTACCATGGCCATGTCCTGACGCGTCCTGCGACGTCCCGACTCATGCCATGGCCACGCCCTGCCATGTCCTGCGACGTCATGAGTCATGCCATGGCCACGCTCTGCCATGTCCTGACCCATCTGACACGTGCCACTGCCGTGTCCTAACACGTCCTGACATGTGCCATGGCCATGTCCTAACGCGTCCTTCGGCGTCATGACTCGTGCCATGTCTTGCGACGTCTTGAGTCATGCAATGGCCACGCCTTGACGTGTCCTGACACCTGCCACTGCCATGTCCTGACGCGTCCCGACACGTGCCATGGCCATGTCCTGACGCGTCTTGCGACGTCCTGACTCGTGCCATGGCCACGCCCCGCCATGTCCTGGCATGTCCTGCGATGTCCTGACGCGTGCCATGGCAACGCCCTGCCATGTCCTGCGATGTCCTGACACGTGCCATGGCCATGTCCTGACGCGTCCTGACAAGTACCATGGCCATGTCCTGTGAGGTCCTGACTCGTGCCATGGCCACGCCCTTTCATGTCCTGCGACGTCCTGACTCGTGCCATGGCCACGCCCTGCCATGTCATGACGCGTCCTGACACGTGCCATGGCCATGTCCTGACGCGTCCTGACACGTACCATGGCCATGTCCTGACGCGTCCTGACACGTACCATGGCCATGTCCTGACGCGTCCTGACACGTACCATGGCCATGTCCTGACGCGTCCTGACACGTACCATGGCCATGTCCTGACGCGTCCTGCGACGTCCTGACTCGTGCCATGGCCACGCCCTGCCATGTCATGTGACGTCATGAGTCATGCCATGGCCATGCCCTGCAATGTCCTGACGCGTCCTGACACGTGCCATGGCCACGCCCTGCCACGTCTTGACGCGTGCCATGGCCATGTTTGGACGCGTCCTGACGCGTACCATGGCCATGTCCTGACGCATCCTGCGACGTCCTGACTCGTGCCATGGCCATGCCCTGCCATGTCTTGTGACGTCCCGACTCGTGCCATGGCCATGCTCTGCCATGTCCTGACGCGTCCTGCGACGTCCTGACTCGTGCCATGGCCACGCCCTGCCATGTCCTGTGACGTCTCGACTTGTGCCATGGCCACGCTCTGCCATGTCCTGACGCGTTCTGACACGTGCCATCGCCATGTCCATGTCCTGACGCGTCCAAACACGTACCATGGCCATGACCTGTCGCGTCCTGCAACGTCCTGACTCGTGCCCTGACCACGCCCTGCCATGTCATGTGACGTCCCGACTCCTGCCATGACCACGCCCTGCCATGTCATGTGACGTCTCGACTCGTGCCATGGCCACGCCTTGCCATGTCATGACGCGTCCTGACACATGCCATGGCCATATCCTGACTCGTACTGACACGTACCATGGCCATGTCCGGACGCGTCCTGACACGTACCATGGCCATGTCCTGAAGCGTCTTGACACGTACCATTGCCATGTCCTCACGCATCCTGCGACGTCCTGACTCGTGCCATGGTCAAGCCCAGTCATGTCCTTCTACGTCCCGACTAGTGCCATGGCCACGCTCTGCCATGTCCTGACGCGTCCTGACACGTGCCATAGCCATGTCCATGTCCTGACGCGTCCTAACACATACCATGGCCATGTCCTGACGCATCATGCGACGTCCTGACTCGTGCCATGGCCACACCCTGCCATGTCCTGTGACGTCCCGACTCGTGCCATGGCCACGCCCTGCCATGTCCTGACGCGTCCTCACACGTGCCATAGCCATGCCCATGTCCTGACACGTCCAAACACGTACCATGGCCATGTCCTGACGAGTCCTGTGACGTCCTGACTCGTGCCATAGCCACGCCCTGCCATGTCATGTGACGTCCCGACTCGTGCCATGGCCATGCCCTGCCATGTCTTGTGACGTCCCGACTCGTGCCATGGCCACGCTCTTCCATGTCCTGCCGCGTCTTGACCCGTGCCATGGCCATGTTCTGATGCGTCCTCACACGTACCATGGCCATGTCCTGACGCGTCATGCGACGTCCTGACTCGTGCCATGACCACGCCCTGCCATGTCATGTGACGTCCCGACTCGTTCCATGACCACGCCCTGCCATGTCATGTGACGTCCCGACTCGTGCCATGGCCACGCCTTGCCATGTCATGACGCGTCCTAACACATGCCATGGCCATATCCTGACTCGTACTGACACGTACCATGGCCATGTCCTGATGCGTCCTGACACGTACCATGGCCATGTCCTGACGCGTCTTGACACGTACCATGGCCATGTCCATATGTGTCCTGACACGTACCATGGCCATGTCTTGACGCGTCCTACGACGTCCTGACTCGTGCCATGGCCACGCCGTGCCATGTTCTAACGCGTCCCGACACGTGCCATGGCCATGTCAAGACGCGTCCTCACACGTACCATGGCCATGTCCTGACGCGTCCTGCGACGTCCTGACTCGTGCCATGGCCACGCCCTGCCATGGCCTGTGACGTCCCGACTCGTGCCATAGCCACGCTCGGCCATGTCTTGACGCGTCCTGACACGTGCCATAGCCATGTCCATGTCCTGACGCGTCCTATCACGTACCATGGCCATGTCCTGACGAGTCCTGTGACGTCCTGACTCGTGCCATGGCCACGCCCTGCCATGTCATGTGACGTCCCGACTCGTGCCATGGCCATGCCCTGCCATGTCATGACGCGTCCTGACACATGCCATGGCCATGTCCTGACGCGTCCTGACACGTGCCATGCCCATGTCCTGACGCGTCCTGACACGTACCATGGCCATGTCCTGACGCGTCCTGCGACGTCCGGAATCGTGCCATGGCCACGCCCTGCCATGTCCTGTGACGTCCCGACTCGTGCCATGGCCACGCTCTGCCATGTCCTGACGCGTCCTGACACGTGCCATGGCCATGTCCATGTCCTGACGCGTCCTAACACGTACCATGGCCATGTCCTGACGCGTCCTGACACGTACCATGGCCATGTCCTGACGCGTCCTGACACGTACCATGGCCATGTCTTGACGCGTCCTGCGACGTCCTGACTCGTGCCATGGCCACGCCCTGTCATATCCTGTGACGTCCCGACTCGTGCCATGGCCACGCTCTGCCATGTCCTGCCGCGTCCTGACACGTGCCATCGCCATGTCCATGTCCTGACGCGTCCAAACACGTACCATGGCCATGTCCTGACGCGTTCTGCAACGTCCTGACTCGTGCCATGACCACGACCTGCCATGTCGTGTGACGTCCCGACTCGTGCCATGGCAACGCCCTGCCATGTCATGACGCGTCCTAACACATGCCATGGCCATGTCCTGACGCGTCCTGACACGTTCCATGGCCATGTCCTGACGCGTGTCCTGACGCGTCCTTACACGTGCCATAGCCATGTCCATGTCCTGACGCGTCCTAACACGTACCATGGCCATGTCCTGACGCGTCCGGCGACGGCCTGACTCGTGCCATGGCCACGCCTTGCCATGTCATGTGACGTCTCGACTCGTGCCATGGCCACGCCCTGCCATGTCATGACGCGTCCTGACACATGCCATGGCCATGTCCTGACGCTTCCTCACACTTACCATGGCCATGTCCTGACGCGTCCAGACACGTACCATCGCCATGTCCTGACGCGTCTTGCGACGTCCCGACTCGTTCCATGGCCACGCCCTGCCATGTCCTACGACGTCATGAGTCATGCCATGGACACGCCCTGCCATGTCCTGACGCATCCTGACACGTGCCACTGCCATGTCCTGACGCGTCCTGACATGTGCCATGGCCATGTCCTGACGCGTCCTTTGACGTCCCGACTCGTGCCATGTCCTGCGACGTCTTGAGTCATGCCATGGCCACGCCCTTCCGTGTCCTGACCCGTGCCACTGCCATGTCCTGACGCGTCCTGACTCGTGCCATGGCCATGTCCTGACGCGTCCTGCGACGTCCTGACTCGTGCCATGGCCACGCCGTGCCATGTCCTGCCATGTTCTGCCATGTCCTGACTCGTGCCATGGCCATGCCCTGCCATGGCCTGTGACGTCCCGACTCGTGCCATAGCCACGCTCGGCCATGTCCTGACGCGTCCTGACACGTGCCATAGCCATGTCCATGTCCTGACGCTTCCTATCACGTACCATGGCCATGTCCTGACGAGTCCTGTGACGTCCTGACTCGTGCCATGGCCACGCCCTTCCATGTCATGTGACGTCCCGACTCGTGCCATGGCCATGCCCTGCCATGTCATGACGCGTCCTGACACATGCCATGGCCATGTCCTGACGCGTCCTGACACGTGCCATGGCCATGTCCTGACGCGTCCTGACACGTACCATGGCCATGTCCTGACGCGTCCTGCGACGTCCGGAATCGTGCCATGGCCACGCCCTGCCATGTCCTGTGACGTCCCGACTCGTGCCATGGCCACGCTCTGCCATGTCCTGACGCGTCCTAACACGTACCATGGCCATGTCCTGACGCGTCCTGACACGTACCATGGCCATGTCCTGACGCGTCCTGACACGTACCATGGCCATGTCTTGACGCGTCCTGCGACGTCCTGACTCGTGCCATGGCCACGCCCTGTCATATCCTGTGACGTCCCGACTCGTGCCATGGCCACGCTCTGCCATGTCCTGCCGCGTCCTGACACGTGCCATCGCCATGTCCATGTCCTGACGCGTCCAAACACGTACCATGGCCATGTCCTGACGCGTTCTGCAACGTCCTGACTCGTGCCATGACCACGACCTGCCATGTCGTGTGACGTCCCGACTCGTGCCATGGCAACGCCCTGCCATGTCATGACGCGTCCTAACACATGCCATGGCCATGTCCTGACGCGTCCTGACACGTTCCATGGCCATGTCCTGACGCGTGTCCTGACGCGTCCTTACACGTGCCATAGCCATGTCCATGTCCTGACGCGTCCTAACACGTACCATGGCCATGTCCTGACGCGTCCGGCGACGGCCTGACTCGTGCCATGGCCACGCCTTGCCATGTCATGTGACGTCTCGACTCGTGCCATGGCCACGCCCTGCCATGTCATGACGCGTCCTGACACATGCCATGGCCATGTCCTGACGCTTCCTCACACTTACCATGGCCATGTCCTGACGCGTCCAGACACGTACCATCGCCATGTCCTGACGCGTCTTGCGACGTCCCGACTCGTTCCATGGCCACGCCCTGCCATGTCCTACGACGTCATGAGTCATGCCATGGACACGCCCTGCCATGTCCTGACGCATCCTGACACGTGCCACTGCCATGTCCTGACGCGTCCTGACATGTGCCATGGCCATGTCCTGACGCGTCCTTTGACGTCCCGACTCGTGCCATGTCCTGCGACGTCTTGAGTCATGCCATGGCCACGCCCTTCCGTGTCCTGACCCGTGCCACTGCCATGTCCTGACGCGTCCTGACTCGTGCCATGGCCATGTCCTGACGCGTCCTGCGACGTCCTGACTCGTGCCATGGCCACGCCGTGCCATGTCCTGCCATGTTCTGCCATGTCCTGACTCGTGCCATGGCCATGCCCTGCCATGGCCTGTGACGTCCCGACTCGTGCCATAGCCACGCTCGGCCATGTCCTGACGCGTCCTGACACGTGCCATAGCCATGTCCATGTCCTGACGCTTCCTATCACGTACCATGGCCATGTCCTGACGAGTCCTGTGACGTCCTGACTCGTGCCATGGCCACGCCCTTCCATGTCATGTGACGTCCCGACTCGTGCCATGGCCATGCCCTGCCATGTCATGACGCGTCCTGACACATGCCATGGCCATGTCCTGACGCGTCCTGACACGTGCCATGGCCATGTCCTGACGCGTCCTGACACGTACCATGGCCATGTCCTGACGCGTCCTGCGACGTCCGGAATCGTGCCATGGCCATGTCCTGACGCGTCCTGACACGTACCATGGCCATGTCCTGACGCGTCCTGCGACGTCCGGAATCGTGCCATGTCCACGCCCTGCCATGTCCTGTGACGTCCCGACTCGTGCCTTGGCCACGCTCTGCCATGTCCTGACGCGTCCTGACGCGTGCCATAGCCATGTCCATGTCCTGACGCGTCCTAACACGTACCATGGCCATGTCCTGACGCGTCCTGACACGTACCATGGCCATGTCCTGACGCGTCCTGACACGTACCATGGCCATGTCTTGACGCGTCCTGCGACGTCCTTACACGTGCCATAGCCATGTCCATGTCCTGACGCGTCCTAACACGTACCATGGCCATGTCCTGACGCGTCCTAACACGTACCATGGCCATGTCCTAACGCATCCTGCGACGTCCTGACTCGTTCCATGGCAACGCCCTGCCATGTCATCTGACGTCCCGACTCGTGCCATGGCCATGTCGTGACGCGTCCTGACACGTTCCATGACCATGTCCTGACGCGTGTCCTAACGCGTCCTTACACGTGCCATAGCCATGTCCTGACGCGTCCTGACACGTACCATGGCCATGTCCTGACGCGTCCTGCGACGTCCTGACTCGTGCCATGGCCACGCCCTGCCATGTCATGTGACGTCCCGACTCGTGCCATGGCCACGCCCTGCCATGTCATGACGCGTCCTGACACATGCCATGGCCATGTCCTGACTCGTACTGACACGAACCATGGCCAAGTCCTGACTCGTCCTGCGACGTCCTGACTCGTGCCACGGCCACGTCCTGCCATGTCCAGCGACGTCCCGACTCGTTCCATGGCCACGCCCTGCCATGTCCTGACACGTCCTGACACGTTCCATGGCCATGTCCTGACGCGTCCTGCGACGTACTGACTCGTGCCATGGCCATGCCCTGCCATGTCCTGTGACGTACCGACTCGTGCCATGGCCACGCTCTGCCATGTCCTGATGCGTCCTGACACGTGCCATCACCATGTCCATGTCCTGACGCGTCCTAACACGTACCATGGCCATGTCCTGACGCGTCCTGCGACATCCTGACTCGTGCCATGGCCACGCCCTGCCATGTCCTGTGACGTCCCGACTCGTGCCATGGCCACGCCCTGCCATGTCATGACGCGTCCTGACACATGCCATGGCCATGTCCTGACGCGTCCTGACACGTACCATGGCCATGTCCTGACGCGTCCTACGATGTCCCGACTCATGCCATGGCCACGCCCTGCCATGTCCTGACGCGTCCCGACACGTGCCATGGCCATGTCCTGACGCATCCTGACACGTACCATGGCCATGTCCTGACGCGTCCTGCGACGTCCTGACTCGTGCCATGGCCACGCCCTGCCATGTCCTGTGACGTCCCGACTCGTGCCATGGCCACGCTCGGCCATGTCCTGACGCGTCCAGACACGTGCCATAGCCATGTCCATGTCCTAACGCGTCCTGACTCGTGCCATGGCCACGCCCTGCCATGTCATGACGCGTCCTATCACATGCCATGGCCATATCCTGACACATCCTCACACGTACCATGGCCATATTCTGACGCGTCCTGCGACGTCCTGACTCGTGCCATGGCCACGCCCTGCCATGGCCTGTGACGTCCCGACTCATGCCATGGCCACGCTCTGCCATGTTCTGACGCGTCCTGACACGTGCCATGGCCATGTCCTGACGCGTCCTGACATGTGCCATGGCCATGTCCTGACGCGTCCTTCGACGTCCCGACTCGTGCCATGTCCTGCGACGTCTTGAGTCATGCCATGGCCACGCCCTGCCGTGTCCTGACACGTGCCACTGCCATGTCCTGACGCGTCCTGACACGTGCCATGGCCATGTCCTGACGCGTCCTGCGACGTCCTGACTCGTGCCATGGCCACGCCCTGCCATGTCCTGACGCGTCCTGACTCGTGCCATGGCCAAGCCCTGCCATGTCCTGACGCGTCCTGACACGTGCCATGGCCATGTCCTGACACGTCCTGCGACGTCCTGACTCGTGCCATGGCCACGCCCTGCCATGTCTTGTGACGTCCCGACTCGTGCCATGGCCACGCCCTGCCATGTCCTGACGCGTCCTGACACGTGCCATGGCCATGTCCTGACGCGTCCTGACACGTACCATGGCCATGTCCTGACGCGTCCTGCGACGTCCTGACTCGTGCCATGGCCACGCCCTGCCATGTCCTGTGACGTCCCGACTCGTGCCATGGCCACGCCCTGCCATGTCCTGACGCGTCCTGACACGTGCCATGGCCATGTCCTGACGCGTCCTGACACGTACCATGGCCATGTCCTGACGCGTCCTACGACGTCCTGACTCGTGCCATGGCCACGCCCTGCCATGTCCTGACGCGTCCTGACACGTGCCATGGCCATGTCCTGACGCGTCCTGACACGTACCATGGCCATGTCCTGACGCGTCCTGTGACGTTATGACTCGTGCCATGGCCACGCCCTGCCATGTCCTGTGACGTCCCGACTCGTGCCATGGCCACGCCCATGCCCTGACGCGTCCTTACAGGTGCCATGGCCATGCCCTGCCATGTCATGTGACGTCTCGACTCGTGCCATGGCCATGCCCTGCCATGTACTGACGCGTCCAGACGCGTACCATGGCCATGTCCTGACGCGTCCTGACACGTTCCATGGCCATGTCCTGACACGTCATGCGACGTCCCGACTCGTGCAATGGCCACGCCCTGCCATGTCCTGCGACGTCACGACTCGTGCCATGGCCACGCCCTGCCATGTCTGGAGTCCTGACACGTGCCATGGCCATGGCCATGTCCTGATGTGTCCTAACACGTGCCATGGCCTTGTGCTGACGCGTCCTGCGACGTCCTGACTCTTGCCATGGCCACGCCCTGGCATATCCTGCGACGTCACGACTCGTGCCATGGCCACGCCCTGCCATGTCCTGACGCGTCCTGACACGTGCCATGGCCATGTTCTGACGCGTCTTGACACGTTCCATGCCCATGTCCTGATGCGTCCTGCGACGTACTGACTCGTGCCATGGCCATGCCCTGCCATGTCCTATGACGTCGTGACTCATGCCATGGCCACACCCTGCCATGCCCTGATGCGTCCTGACACGTGCCATAGCCATGTCCATGTCCTGGCGCATCCTATCACGTACCATGGCCATGTCCTGACGCGTCCTACGACGTCCTGCCTCGTGCCATGGCCACGTCTTGCCATGTCCTGACATGTCCCGACATGTGCCATGGCCATGTCATGACGCGTCCTGCGACATCCTAACACGTGCCATGTCCATGTCCTGACGCGTCCTGACTCGTGCCATGGCCACGCCGTGCCATGTCCTGACTCGTCCCGACACATGCCTGGCCATGTACTGACGCATCCTAACAAGTGCCCTGCCATGTTCTGCGATGTCCTGACTCGTGCCATGGCCACGCCGTGCCATGTCCTGCGATGTCCTGACTCGTGCCATGGCCATGCCCTGCCATGTCATGACGCGTCCTGACACGTACCATGGCCATGTCTTGATGCGTCCTGCGACGTCCGGAATCGTGCCATGGCCACGCCCTGCAATGTCCTGTGACGTCCCGACTCGTGCCATGGCCACGCTCTGCCATGTCCTGACGCGTCCTGACACGTGCCATGGCCATGTCCATGTCCTGACACGTCCTGACACGTGCCATGGCCATGTCTTGACGCGTCACGGCACGTCCTGACTAGTGCCATAGCCACGCCATGCCATGTCTTGCAACGTCCCGACTCATGCCATGGCCACGCCCTGCCTTGTATTGACGCATCCTGACACGTGCCATGGCCATGTCGTGACGCGTCCTCACACGTACCATGGCCGTGTCCCGACGCGTCCTGCGACGTCCTGACTCGTGCCATGGCCACGCTCTGCCATTTCCTGTCGCGTCCTGACACGTGCCATAGCCATGTCCTGACGCAACCTGACACGTACCATGCCCATGTCCTGATGCGTCCTGTGATGTCCTGACTAGATCAAAGGCCACGCCCCTCCATGTCCTGTGACGTCCCGACTTGTGCCATGGCCATGTCTTGATGTGTCCTGACGCGTACCATGGCCATGTCCTGACGCACCCCGACACGTGCCATGGCCATGTCTTGATGCCTCCTGACACGTGCCATGGCCATGTCTTGACGCATCCTGACACGTGCCATGGCCATGTCCTGCGACGTGATGAGTCATGCCATGGCCACGCCCTACTGTATCCTGACACGTGCCACTGCCATGTCCTGATGCATCCTGACACGTGCCATGACCATGTCTTGACGCGTGCTGAGCGTCCTGAGTCGTGCCTTGGCCACGCCCTGCCATGTCTTGTGACGTCCCGACTCGTGCCATAAGCACGCCCTGCCATGTCCAGACGCGTCCTGACACGTGCCATGGCCATGTCGTGACGCGTCCTCACACGTACCATGGCCATGACCTGACGCGTCCTGTGACGTCCTGACTCGATCCATGGCCACGCCCCTCCATGTCCTGTGACGTCCCGACTTGTGCCATGGCCACGCATTGCCATGTCCAAACCCGTCCTGACACCCGTCATGGCCATATCCTGACGTGTTCCAACACGTACCATGGCTATGTCCTGACGCGTCCTACGACGTGCTGACTCGTGCCATGGCCATGTCATGACGCGTGCTGCGACGTCCTAACACGTGCCATGTCCATGTCCTGACGCGTCCTGACACGTCGCGACTCGTGCCATGGCCACGCCCTGCCATGTCCTGCGACGTCATGACTCGTGCCATGGCCACGCCCTGCCATGTCCTGGCGCATCATGACACATGCCACTACCATGTGCCATGTCCTGACAGATCCTAACACGTGCCCCTGCCATGTCTTGACACGTCCTGACACGTCTTGACTAGTGCCATGGCCACGCCCTGCCATGTCCTGACACGTGCCCTGGCCATGTCCTGATGCGTCCTGACACATGCCATGGCCATGTCCTGACGCGTCCTTCGACGTCCCGACTCATGCCATGTCCTACGTCGTCATGAGTCATGCCATGGCCACGCCCTGCCGTGTCCTGACAAGTGCCACTGCCATGTCCTGATGCATCCTGACACGTGCCTAGCCATGTCCTGACGCATCCTGACAAGTGCCCTGCCATGTCCTTCGATGTCCTGACTTGTGCCATGGCAACGCCGTGCCATGTCCTGCGATGTCCTGACTCATGCTATGGCCATGCCCTGCCATGCCCTGACACGTCCTGACACGTGCCATGCCCATGTCTTGACGTATTAAGACACGTCCTGACTAGTGCCATAGCCACGCCATGCCATGCCTTGCGACGTCCCGACTCGTGCCATGGCCACGCCCTGCCATGTAATGACGCGTCCTGACACGTTCCATGGCCATGTCGTGATGCGTCCTGACATATACCGTGGCTATGTCCTAACGCGTCCTGTGACGTCCTAACTCGATCCATGGCCACGCCCCTCCATGTCCTATGACGTCCCGACTTGTGGCGTGGCCACGCCCTGCCATGTCCAGACCTGTCCTGACACCTGCCATGGCCATATCCTAACGTGTCCTGACACGTACCATGGCCATGTCCTGACGCATCCTACGACGTCCTGACTCGTGCCATGGCAACGTCGTGCCATGTCCTGACTCGTCCCGACACGTGCCATGGCCATGTCCTGACGCATCTTGACACGTATCATGGCCATGTCATGACGCGTCCTGCGACGTCCTGACTCGTGCCATGATCACGCCCTGCCATGTCCTGTGACGTCCCGACTTGTGCCATGGCCACGCCCTGCCATGTCTAGACCAGTCCTGACACCTGCCATGGCCATATCCTGACGTGTCCTGACACGTATCATGGCAATGTCCTCATGCGGCCTGCGACGTCCTGACTCGCGCCATGGCCACGCCCTGCCATGTCCTGACGCGTCCCGACACGTGCCCCGGCCATGTCCTGATGCGTCCTGACACGTGCCATGGCCATGTCCTGACGCGTCCTTCGACGTCCCGACTCGTGCCATGACCATGTCCTACGACGTCATGAGTCATGCCATGGACACGCCTTGCCATGTCTTGTGACGTCCCGACTCGTGCCATAACCACGCCCTGTCATGTCCAGACGCGTCCTGACACGTGCCATGGCCATGTCGTGACGCGTCCTCACACGTACCATGGCCATGACCTGACGCGTCCTGTGACGTCCTGACTCGATCAATGGCCACGCCCCTCCATGTCCTGTGATGTCCCGACTTATCCCATGGCGACGCATTGCCATGTCCTGACCCGTCCTGACACCCGTCATGGCCATATCCTGACGTGTCCTGACACGTACCATGGCCATGTCCTGGCGCGTCCTACGACGTCCTGACTCGTGCCATGGCCACACCATGCCATGTCCTGACGCGTCCCGACACGTGCCATGGCCATGTCATGATGCATCCTGCGACGTCCTGACACGTGCCATGTCCATGTCCTGACGCGTCCTGACACGTCGCGACTCGTGCCATGGCCTGCGACGTCTTTAGTCATGCCATGGCCACGCACTGCCGCATCTTGACACGTGCCACTACCATGTGCCATGTCCTGACGGATCCTAACACGTGCCACTGCCATGTCTTGACGCGTCCTGACACGTCCTGACTAGTGCCATGGCCACGCCCTGCCATGTCCTGACGCGTCCTGACACGTGCCCTGGCCATGTCCTGATGCGTCCTGACACGTGCCATGGCCATGTCCTGACGCGTCCTTCGACGTCCCGACTAATGCCATCTCCTACGTCGTTATGAGTCATGCCATGGCTATGCCCTGCCGTGTCCTGACGAGTTCCAATGCCATGTCCTGACGCATCCTGACACGTGCCTGGCCATGTCCTGACGCATCCTGACAAGTGCCCTGCCATGTCCTGCGATGTCCTGACTCGTGCCATGGCCACGCCGTGCCATGTCCTGCGATGTCCTGACTCGTGCCATGGCCACGCCCTGCCATGCCCTGACACGTCCTGACACGTGCCATGGCCATGTCTTGACGCGTTAAGACACGTCCTGACTAGTGCCATAGCCACGCCATGCCATGCCTTGCGACGTCCTGACTCGTGCCATGGCCACGCCCTGCCATGTAATGACGCGTCCTGACACGTTCCATGGCCATGTCGTGATGCGTCCTGACATGTACCGTGGCTATGTCCTTACGCGTCCTGTGACGTCCTGACTCGATCCATGGCCACGCCCCTCCATGTCCTGTGACGTCCCGACTTGTGCCATGGCCACGCCCTGCCATGTCCAGACCTGTCCTGACACCTGCCATGGCCATATCCTAACGTGTCCTGACACGTACCATGGCCATGTCCTGACGCGTCCTACAACGTCCTGGCTCGTGCCATGGCCACGCCGTGCCATGTCTTGACTCGTCCCGACACGTGCCATGGCCATGTCGTGATGCGTCCTGACATGTACCGTGGCTATGTCCTAACGCGTCCTGTGACGTCCTGACTCGATCCATGGCCACGCCCCTCCATGTCATGTGACATCCCGACTTGTGCCATGGCCACGCCCTGCCATGTCCAGACGAGTCCTGACACCTGCCATAGCCATATCCTGACGTGTCCTGATACGTATCATGGCCATGTCCTGATGCGGCCTCTGACGTCCTGACTCGTGCCTTGGCCACGCCGTGCCATGTCCTGACGCATCCTGACACGTTCCATGGCCATGTCGTGATGCGTCTTGACATGTACCGTGGCTATGTCCTGACGCGCCCTGTGACGTCCTGACTCGATCCCAGGCCACGCCCCTCCATGTCCTGTGACGTCCCGACTTGTGCCATGGCCATGTCTTGACGTGTCCTGACGCGTACCATGGCCATGTCCTGATGCATCCCGACACATGCCATGGCCATGCCTTGACGCGTCCTGACACGTGCCATGGCCATGTCATGACACGTCCTGACTCGTGCCATGGCCACGCCCTGCCATGTCCTGCCATGTCCTGCGATGTCCTGACTCGTGCCATGTCCAAGCCCTACCATGCCCTTCCATGTGCTGACTCATGCCATGGCCACGCCCTACCATGTCCTGACACGTCCTGACTCGTGCCATGGCCATGTCTTGACGCGTCCTGACTAGTGCCATGGCCACGCCCTTCCATGGCCACGCCCTGCCATGTCCTGACGCGTCCTGGCACGTGCCCTGGCCATGTCCTGATGTATCCTGACACGTACCATTGCCATGTCCTGACGCGTCATGCGACGTCTCGACTCGTGCCATGGCCACGCCCTGCCATGTCTTGCGACTTCATGAGTCATGCCGCGGCCACGCCCTGCCATGTCCTGACGGATCCTAACACGTGCCACTGCCATGTCTTGACGCGTCCTGACACGTCCTGACTAGTGCCATGGCCACGCCCTTCCATGGCACGAGTGGCGTCCCGACTCGTGCCATGGCCACGCCCTTCCATGTCCTGACGCGACCTGACACGTGCCCAGGCCATGTCTTAATGCGTCCTGACACGTGCCATGGCCATGTCCTGACGCGTCCTTCGACGTCCCGACTCATGCCATGTCCTACGACGTCATGAGTCATGTCATGGCCACGCCCTGCCGTGTCCTGACAAGTGCCACTGCCATGTCCTGACGCATCCTGACACGTGCCTGGCCATGTCCTGACGCATCCTGAAAAATGCCCTGCCATGTCCTGCGATGTCCTGACTCGTGCCATGGCCACGCCGTGCCATGTCCTGCGATGTCCTGACTCGTGCCATGGCCACGCCCTGCCATGCCCTGACACATCCTGACACGTGCCATGGCCATGTCTTGACGCGTCACGACACGTCCTGAATCGTTCCATAGCCACGCCATGCCATGCCTTGCGACGTCCCGACTCGTGCCATGGCCACGCCCTGCCATGTAATGACGCGTCCTGACACGTTCCATGGCCATGTCGTGATGCGTCCTGACATGTACCGTGGCTATGTCCTAACGCGTCCTGTGACGTCTTAACTCGATCCATGGCCATGCCCCTCCATGTCCTGTGACGTTCCGACTTGTGCCATGGCCACGCCATGCCATGTCCAGACCAGTCCTAACACCTGCCATGGCCATATCCTGACGTGTCCTGACACGTATCATGGCCATGTCTGTATGGCCTGCGACGTCCTGACTCGTGCCATGGCCACGCCCTGCCATATCTTGACGCGTCCCGACACGTGCCCTGGCCATGTCCTGTTGCATCCTGACACGTGCCATGGCCATGTCCTGACGCGTCCTTCGACGTCCCGACTCGTGCCATGTCCTACGATGTCATGAGTCATACGCCCTGCCGTGTCCTGACAAGTGCCGCTGCGATGTCCTGACTCGTGCCATGTCCAAGCCCTACCATGCCCTTCCATGTGCTGACTCATGCCATGGCCACGCCCTACCATGCCCTGACACGTCCTGACTCGTGCCATGGCCATGTCTTGACGTGTCCTGACTAGTGCCATGGCCACGCCCTTCCATGGCCAAGTGACGTCCCGACTCGTGCCATGGCCACACCCTGCCATGTCCTGACGCGTCCTGGCACGTGCCCTGGCCATGTCCTGATGTATCCTGACATGTACCATTGCCATGTCCTGACGCGTCATCCGACGTCTCGACTCGTGCCATGGCCACGCCCTGCCATGTCTTGCGACTTCATGAGTCATGCCGCGGCCACGCCCTGCCATGTCCTGACGGATCCTAACACGTGCCACTGCCATGTCTTGACGCGTCCTGACACGTCCTGACTAGTGCCATGGCCACGCCCTTCCATGGCACGAGTGACGTCCCGACTCGTGCCATGGCCACGCCCTGCCATGTCTTGACGCGACCTGACACGTGCCATGGCCATGTCTTAATGCGTCCTGACACGTGCCATGGCCATGTCCTGACGCGTCCTTCGACGTCTCGACTCATGCCATGTCCTATGACGTCATGAGTCATGTCATGGCCACGCCCTGCCGTGTCTTGACAAGTGCCACTGCCATGTCCTGACGCATCCTGACACGTGCCTGGCCATGTCCTGACGCATCCTGACAAGTGCCCTGCCATTTCCTGCGATGTCCTGACTCGTGCCATGGCCACGCCGTGCCATGTCCTGCGATGTCCTGACTCATGCCATGGCCATGCCCTGCCATGACCTGACACATCCTTACACGTGCCATGGCTATGTCTTGACGCGTCACGACACGTCCTGAATCGTGCCATAGCCACGCCATGCCATGCCTTGCGACGTCCTGACTCGTGCCATGGCCACGCCCTTCCCTGTAATGACGCACCCTGACACGTTCCATGGCCATGTCGTGATGCGTCCTGACATGTACCGTGGCTATGTCCTAACGCGTTCTGTGACGTCCTGACTTGATCCATGGCCACGCCCCTCCATGTACTGTGACGTCCCAACTTGTGCCATGGCCACGCCCTGCCATGTGCAGACCAGTCCTGACACCTGCCAGGGCCATATCCTTACGTGTCCTAACACGTATCATGGCCATGTCCTGATGCGGTCTGCGACGTCCTGACTCGTGCCATGGCCACGCCGTGCCATGTCCTGACGCGTCCTGACACGTGCCATGGCCATGCCCTGACGCATCTTGACACGTTCCATGGCCATGTCGTGATGCGTCTTCACATGTATTGTGGCAATATCCCGACGCGTCCTGTGACGTCTTAACTCGATCCAAGGCCACGCCCCTACATGTCCTGTGACGTCCCGGCTTGTGCCATGGACATGTCTTGACATGTCTTGACGCGTACCATGGCCATGTCCTGACGCATCCCGACACGTGCCATGGCCATGTCTTTACGCGTCATTGACACGTGCCATGGCCATGTCCTGACACGTCCTTCGACGTCCTGACTCGTGCCATAGCCACGCCCTGCCATGTCCTGCCATGTTCTGCGATGTCCTGACTCGTGCCATGGCCACACCTGATAGGTCCTGCGATGTCCTGACTCGTGCCATGTCCAAGCCCTACCATTCCCTGCCATGTGCTGGTTCATACCATGGCCACGCCCTGCCATGTCCTGACACGGCCTGACTCGTGCCATGGCCATGTCTTGACGCGTCCTGACACATCCTGCCTCGTGCCATGCCACACCCTGCCATGGCACGAGTGACGTCCCGGCTCGTGCCATGGCCATGCCCTGCCATGTCCTGACGCGTCCTGACACGTGCCATGGCCATGTCCTGATGCGTCCTGACACGTGCCATTGCCATGTCCTGACGCGTCCTTTGACGTCCCGACTCGTGCCATGTCCTGCGACGTCATGAGTCATGCCATGGCCACGCCCTTGCCGTGTCCTGACACGTGCCACTGCCATGTCCTGACGCATCCTGACACGTGCCATGGCCATGTCTTGACGCGTCCTGCGACGTCCTGACTCGTGCCATGGCCACGCCCTGCCTTGTCCTACCATGTCCTGCAATGTCCTGACTCGTGCCATGGCCATGCCCTGCCATGTCCTGCCATGTCCTGACATGTACCGTGGCTATGTCCTGACGCGTCCTGCGATGTCCTGACTCGTGCCATGGCCACGCCCTGCCATGTCCTGACACGTCCTGACACGTGCCATGGCCACGCCATGCCATGTCTTGCGACATCCCAACTCGTGCCATGGCTACGCCCTTCCATATAATGACGCGTCCTGACATGTTCCATGTCCATGTCGTGATGCATCCTGACATGTACCGTGGCTATGTCCTGACGCGTCCTGCAATGTCCTGACTCGTGCCATGGCCACGCCCTGCCATGTCCTGACACGTCCTGACACGTGCCATGTCCTGCGACGTCATGAGTCATGCCATGGACACGCCGTGCCGTGTCCTAACACGTGCCACTACCATATCCTGACACGTCCTGACACGTGCCATGGCCATGTCCTGACGCGTCCTGCGACGTCTTGACTCGCGGAATGGCAACGCCCTGCCATGTCCTGACACGTCCTGACTCGTGCCTTGGCCATGTCTTGACGCGTCCTGACACGTCCTGACTCGTGCCATGGCCATGGCCTGCTGTGGCACGAGTGACGTCCCGACTCGTTCCATGGCCACGCCCTGCCATGTCCTGACGCGTCCTGACACGTTCCATGGCCATTTCGTGATGCATCTTGACTCGTACCATTGCGATGTCCTAACGCGTCCTGCGATGTCTCCACTCGTGCCATGGCAACGCCCTGCCATGTCTTGCGACGTCATGAGTCATGCCGTGGCCACGCCCTGCCATGTCCTGACGCATCCTAACACGTGCCACTGCCATGTCCTGACGCGTCCTGACATATGCCATGGCCATGTCCTGACGCGTCCTTCGACGTCCCGACTCGTGCCATATCCTGCGACATCATGAGTCATGCCTTGGCCACGTCCTACTGTGTCCTTACACGTGTCACTGCCATGTCCGGATGCATACTGACACGTGCCAAGGCCATGTCCTGACGCGTCCAGCGACGTCCTGACTCGTGCCATTGCCATGCCCTGCCATGTCTTGTGACGTCCCGACTCGTGCCATAACCACGCCCTGCCATGTCCAGACGCGTCCTGACACGTGCCATGGCCATGTCGTGAGGCGTCCTCGCACGTACCATGGCCATATCCTGACGCGTCCTGTGATGTCCTGACTCGATCCATGGCCACGCCTTGCCATGTCCTGACCCGTTTCTGACACCTGCCATGGCTATATCCTGACGTGTCCTGACACGTACCTTGGCCATGTCCTGACGCGTCCTACGATGTCCTGACTCGTGCCATGGCCACGCCGTGCCATGTCCTGACGCATCCCAACAAGTGCCATGGCCATGTCCTGACGCATCCTGACACGTACCATGGCCATGTCATGACGCGTCCTGCGACGTCCCGACTCGTGCCATGGCCACGCCCTTCCATGTCCTACAACGTCATGAGTCATGCCATGGCCACGCCATGCCATGTCCTGACACATCCTGACACGTGCCACTGCCATGTCCTGACGCATCCTGACACGTGCCATGGCCATGTCCTGACACGTCCTGCGACGTCCTGACTCGTGCAATGGCCACGCCCTGCCATGTCCAGACGCGTCCTGACACGTGCCATGGCCATGTCGTGACGCGTCCTGCGACGTCCCGACTCGTGCCATGTCCACGCCCTTCCATGTCCTGCAACGTCATGAGTCATGCCATGGCCACGCCATGCCATGTCCTGACACATCCTGACACGTGCCACTGCCATGTCCTGACGCATCCTGACACGTGCCATGGCCATGTCCTGACACGTCCTGCGACGTCCTGACTCGTGCCATGGCCACGCCCTGCCATGTCCTGACGCTTTCCGACACGTGCCATGGCCATGTCCTGATGTGTCTTGACACGTACCATGGCCATGTCCTGACACGTCGTTCGACGTCCCGACTCGTGCCATGGCCACGCCATGCCATGTCTTGCGACGTCATGACTCATGCCATGATCACGCACTGCCATGCCCTAACGAATCCTGACACGTGCTAGTGCCATGTCCTGGCGCGTCCTGACACGTTCCATTGTCACGTCCTAATGCGTCTTCGACGTCCCGACTCGTGCCATGTCCTGCGACGTCATGAGTCATGCCATGGCCACGCCCTGTTGTGTCCTCACACGTGCCACTGCCATGTCCAGACGCGTCCTGACACGTGCCATGGCCATGTCCTGGCGCGTCCTGTGACGTCCTGACTCGTGCCATGGCAACGCCCTGCCATGTCCTGACGCATCCTGACACGTGCCTGGCCATGTCCTGATGTGTCGTGACACGTACCATTACCATGTCCTGACGCGTCCTGCGACGTCTCGACTCGTGCCATGGCCACGCCTTGCCATGTCTTGCGACGTCATGAGTCATGCCGCGACCACACCCTGCCATGTCCTGACAGATCCTAACACGTGCCACTGCCATGTCTTGACGCGTTCTGACACGTCCTGACTAGTGCCATGGCCACGCCCTTCCATGGCACGAGTGACGTCCCGACTCGTGCCATGGCAACGCCCTGCCATGTCCTGACGCGTCCTAACACGTGCCCTGGCCAAGTCCTGATGCGTTCTGACACGTGCCATGGCCATGTCCTGACGCGTCGTTCGACGTCCTGACTCCTGCCATGTCCTACGACGTCATGAGTCATGCCATGGCCACTGCTTGCCGTGTCCTGACAAGTGCCAATGCCATGTCCTAACGCATCCTGACACGTGCCTGGCCATGTCCTGACGCATCCTGACAAGTGCCCTGCCATGTCTTGCGATGTCTTGACTCGTGCCATGGCCACGCCCTGCCATGTCCTGACACGTCTTGACACATGCCATGGCCATGTCTTGACGTGTCACAACACGTCCTGACTAGTGCCATAGCCACGCCATGCCATGTCTTGCGACGTCCCGACTCGTGCCATGGCCACGCCCTGCCATGTAATGACGCGTCCTGACACGTTCCATGGCCATGTTGTGATGCGTCCTGACATGTACCGTGGCTATTTCCTAACGCGTCCTCTGACGTCCTGACTCGATCCATAGCCACGCCCTTCCATGTCCTGTGACGTCCCTACTTGTGTCATGGCCATGCCCTGCCATGTCCAGACCCGTCCTGACACCTGCCATGGCCATAGCCTAATGTGTCCTGACACGTACCATGGCCATGTCCTGATGCATCCTACGACGTCCTGACTCGTGCCATGGCCACGCCGTGCCATGTCTTGACGCGTCCCGACACGTGCCATGGCCATGTCCTGACGCATCCTGACACGTACCATGTCCATGTCATGACGCGTCCTGCGACTTCATGAGTCGTGCCATGACCACGCCCAACCAAGTCGTGCAACGTCATGAGTCATGCCATGGTCACGCCAAGCCATGTCTTGACACATCCTGACACGTGCCACTACCATGTCCTGACGCGTCCTAACACATGCCATGGCCATGTCCTGACGCGTCCTGACACGTCGCTACTCGTGCCATGTCCTGCAACGTCATGAGTCATGCCATGGCCACACACTACTGTGTCTTGACACGTGCCACTACCATGTCTTGACGCGTCCTGACACATGCCATGGCCATGACCTGACGCATCTATAAACATCCTAACTCGTGCCAACGCCACGCCCTGCCATGTCCTGTCATGTCCTGACTCACGCCATATCCAAGCCCTCCCATGCCCTTCTATGTGCTGAGTCGTGCCATGGCCACGCCCTGCCATTTCCTGACACGTCCTGACTCGTGCCATGGCCATGTCTTGACGCGTCCTGACACGTCCTGACTCGTGCCATGGCCACGCCCTGCCATGCCACTTGAGTGACGTCCCGACTCGTGCCATGGCCACGCCTTGCCATGTCCTGACGCGTCCTGACACGTGCCATGGCCATGTCCTATTACGTCCTGACACGTACCATGGTGATGTCCTTACGCGTCCTGCGACGTCTAGATTCGTGCCATGGCCACGCCCTGCCATTTCTAGCGACGTCATGAGTCATTCCATGATCACGCCCTGCCATGTCCTGACGCATCATGACACGTGCTACTGCCATGTCCTGGCGCGTCATGAAACGTGCCATGTCCTGATGCATCCTTCGACGTCCCGACTCGTGCCATGTCCTGCGACGTCATGAGTCATACCATGCCCACGCCCTGCTGTGTCCTGACACGTGCCACTGCCATGTCAGGACGCGTCCTGACACGTGCCATGGCCATGTCCTGACGCATCCTGCGACGTCCTGACTCGTGCCATGGCAACGCCCTGCCATGTCTTACGACGTCATGAGTCATGCCGAGGCCACGCCCTGCCATGTCCTGACGAATCCTAACACGTGCCACTGCCATGTCCTGACGCGTCGTGACACATGCCATGGCCATGTCCTGACGCGTCCTTCGACGTCCCGACTCGTGCCATGTCCTGCGACGTCATGATCATGCCATGGCCATGCCCTGCTGTGTCCTGACACGTGCCACTGCCATGTCCTGATGCATCCTGACACGTGCCAAGGCCATGTCGTGACGCGTCAAGCGACGTCCTGACTCGTGCCATGGCCACGCCCTGCCATGTCTTGTGACGTCCCGACTCGTGCCATAACCACGCCCTGCCATGTCCAGACGCGTCCTGACACGTGCCACGGCCATGTCGTGAGGCGTCCTCACACGTACCATGGCCATATCCTGACGCGTCCTGTGATGTCCTGACTCGATTCATGGCCACGCCCCTCCATGTCCTGTGACGTCCCAAGTTGTGCCATGGCCACGCCTTGCCATGTCCTGACCCGTTTCTGACACCTGCCATGGCTATATCCTGACGTGTCCTGACACGTTCCATGGCCATGTCCTGACGTGTCCTACGACGTCCTGACTCGTGCCATGGCCACGCCGTGCCATGTCCTGACGCGTCCCGACAAGTGCCATGGCCATGTCCTGACGCATCCTGACACATACCATGGCCATGTCATGACGCGTCCTGCGACGTCCCGACTCGTGCCATGGCCACGCCATTCCATGTCCTGCAACGTCATGAGTCATGCCATGGCCACGCCATGCCATGTCCGGACACATCCTGACACGTGCCACTGCCATGTCCTGACGCTCCTGACACGTGCCATGGCCATGTCCTGACACGTCCGGCGACGTCCTGACTCGTGCAATGGCCACGCCCTGCCATGTCCAGACGCGTCCTGACACGTGTCATGGCCATGTCGTGACGCGTCCTGTGACGTCCCGACTCGTGCCATGGCCACGCCCTTCCATGTCCTGCAACGTCATGAGTCATGCCATGGCCACGCCATGCCATGTCCTGACACATCCTGACACGTGCCACTGCCATGTCCTGAGGCATCCTGACACGTGCCATGGCCATGTCCTGACACGTCCTGCGACGTCCTGACTCGTGCCATGGCCACGCCCTGCCATGTCCTGACGCGTCCTGACACGTGCCATGGCCATGTCCTGATGCGTCCTGACACGTACCATGGCCATGTTCTGACGCGTCGTTCGACATCCCGGCTCGTGCCATGGCTACGCCCTGCCATGTCTTGCGACGTCATGACTCATGGCATGATCACGCACTGCCATGCCCTGACGAATCCTGACACGTGCTAGTGCCATGTCCTGGCGCGTCCTGACACGTGCCATGGCCACGTTCTGACGCGTCCTTCGACGTCCCGACTCGTGCCATGTCCTGCGACGTCATGAGTCATTCCATGGCCATGCCCTGTTGTGTCCTCACACGTGCCACTGCCATGTCCAGACGCGTCCTGACACGTGCCATGGCCATGTCCTGACGCGTCCTGCGACGTCCTGACTCGTGCCATGGCAACGCCCTGCCATGTCCTACCTTATCCTGCAATATCCTAACTCGTGCCAAGGCCACGCCCTGCCATGTCCTCTGATGTCCTAACTCGTGCCATGGCCACGCCCTGCCATGTCCTGCGATGTCCTGACTCGTGACATGGACACGCCCTGCCATGTCCTAACGCGTCCCAGCACGTGTCATGGCCATGTCCTGACGCGTCCTGACACGTACCATGGCCATGTCCGGACGCGTGCTGACACGTACCAGGGCCATATCCTGACGCATCATGCGACGTCCCGACTCGTGCCATGGCCACGCCCTGCCATGTCCTACGACGTCATGAGTCATGCCATGGCCACGCCCTGCCATGTCCTTACGCATCCTGACACGTGGCAGTACCATGTCCTGACGCATCCTGACACGTGCCAAGGCCACGCCCTGCCATGTCTTGACACGTGCGACTGCCCTGACCTGACTCGTTCTGACACGTGCAATGGCCATGTCCTGACGCATCCTCCGACGTCCTGACTCATGCCATGGCCACGCCCTGCCATGTCCTGCCATGTTCTGCGATGTGCTGACTCGTGCCATGGCCATGCCCTTCCATGTCCTGCGAGGTCCTGACTCGTGCCATGCCCAAGCCATACCATGCCCTTCCATGTGCTGACTCATGCCATGGCCACGCCCTGCCATGTCCTCACACGTCCTGACTCGTGCCATGGCCATGTCTTAACGTGTCCTGACCTGTCCTGACTAGTGCCATGGCCACGCCCTTCCATGGCACGAGTGACGTCCCGACTCGTGCCATTGCCACGCCCTGCCATGTCCTGACGCGTCCTGACACGTGCCCTGGCCATGTCCTGATGTGTCCTGACACGTACCATTGCCATGTCCTGACGCGTCCTGCGACGTCTCGACTCGTGCCATGGCCACGCCTTGCCATGTCTTGCGACGTCATGAGTCATGCCGCGGCCACACCCTGCCACGTCCTGACAGATCCTAACACGTGCCACTGCCATGTCTTGACGCGTCCTGACACGTCCTGACTAGTGCCATGGCCACGCCCTGCCATGTCCTGACGCGTCCTGACACGTGCCCTGGCCATGTCCTGATGCATCCTGACACGTGCCATGGCCATGTCCTGACGCGTCGTTCGACGTCCCGACTCTTGCCGTGTCCTACGACGTCATGAGTCATGCCATGGCCACGCCTTGCCGTGTCCTGACAAGTGCCACTGCCATGTCCTAACGCATCCTGACACATGCCTGGCCATGTCCTGATGCATCCTAACGCCCTGCCACGTCTTGCGATGTCCTGACTCGTGCCATGGCCACGCCGTGCCATGTACTGCAATGTCCTAACTCGTGCCATGGCCAGTACCTGATGCGTCTATAAACATCCTAACTCGTGCCAAGGCCACGCCCTCCCATGTCCTGTCATGTCCTGACTCATTCCATGTCCAAGCCCTCCCATGCCCTGCCATGTGCTGAGTCGTGCCATGGCCACGCCCTGCCATGTCCTGACACGTCCTGACTCGTGCCATGGCCATGTCTTGACGCGTCCTGACACGTCCTGACTCGTGCCATGGCCACGCCCTGCCATGGCACGAGTGACGTCCCGACTCGTGCCATGGCCACGCCTTGCCATGTCCTGACGCGTCCTGACACGTGCCATGGCCATGTCCTATTGCGTCCTGACACGTACCATGGCGATGTCCTTACGCGTCCTGCGACGTCTAGACTCGTGCCATGGCCACGCCCTGCCATTTCTAGCGACGTCATGAGTCATTCCATGATCACGCCCTGCCATGTCCTGACGCATCATGACACGTGCTACTGCCATGTCCTGGCGCGTCCTGAAACGTGCCATGTCCTGACGCATCCTTCGACGTCCCGACTCGTGCCATGTCCTGCGACGTCATGAGTCATACCATGGCCACGCCCTGCTGTGTCCTGACACGTGCCACTGCCATGTCCAGACGCGTCCTGACACGTGCCATGGCCATGTCCTGACGCGTCCTGCGACGTCCTGACTCGTGCCATGGCAACGCCCTGCCATGTCCTACCATGTCCTGCAATATCCTGACTCGTGCCAAGGCCACGCCCTGCCATGTCCTCCGATGTCCTTACTCGTGCCATGGCCATGCCCTGCCATGTCCTGCGATGTCCTAACTCGTGACATGGACACGCCCTGCCATGTCTTGACGCGTCCCGACACGTGTCATGGCCATGTCCTGACATGTCCTGACACATACCGTGGCCATGTCCTGACGCGTCCTGACACGTACCATGGCCATGTCCTGACGCGTCATGCGACCTCCCGACTCGTGCCATGGCCACGCCCTGCCATGTCCTGCGACGTCATGAGTCATGCCAAGTCCACGCCCTGCCATGACCAGACGCATCCTGACACGTGGCACTACCATGTCCTGACCCGTCCTCACACGTGCCATGGCCATGTCCTGACGTGTCCTTACACGTCGTGACTCGTGCCATGTCCTGCGACGTCATGAGTCATGCCATGGCCACGTCCTGACGCGTCCTGACACGTGCATGGCAATGTCCTGATGCGTCTTGACACGTACCATTGTGATATCCTAACGCGACCTGCAACGTCTCGACTCGTGCCATGGCCACGCCCTGCCATGTCTTGCGACGCCATGAGTCATGCTGTGGCCACGCCCTGCCATGTCTTGCGACGTCATGAGTCATGTCGTGGCCACGCCCTGCCATGTCCTGACGCATCCTAACAAGTGCCACTACCATGTCCTGACGCGTCCTGACACATGCCATGGCCATGTCCTGACGCGTCCTTCGACGTCCCGACTCGTGCCATGTCCTGCGACGTCATGAGTCATGCCATGGCCACGCCCTGCTGTGTCCTGACACGTGCCACTGCCATGTCCTGACGCATCCTGACACGTGCCATGACCATGTCCTGACGCGTCCTGAGACGTCCTAAGTCGTGCCTTGGCCACGCCCTTCCATGTCTTGTGACGTCCCGACTCGTGCCATAACCACGCCCTGCCATGTCCAGACGCGTCCTGACACGTGCCATGGCCAAGTCGTGACGCGTCCTCACACGTACCATGGCCATGACCTGACGCGTCCTGTGACGTCCTGACTCGATCCATGGCCACGCCCCTCCATGTCCTGTGACGTCCCGACTTGTGCCATGGCCACGCATTGCCATGTCCTAACCCGTCCTGACACCTGTCATGGCCATATCCTGACGTGTCCTGACACGTACCATGGCCATGTCCTGACGCGTCCTACGACGTCCTGACTCGTGCCATGGCCACGCCGTGCCATGTCCTGACGCGTCCCGACACGTGCCATGGCCATGTCATGACGCGTCCTGCGACGTCCTGACACGTGCAATGGCCATGTCCTGACGCGTCTTGACACGTCGCGACTCGTGCCATGGCCTGCGACGTCATGAGTCATGCCATGGCCACGCACTGCCCCCTCTTGACACGTGCCACTTCCATTTCTTTACGCGTCCTGACACGTGCCATGGCCATGACCTGACGCGTCCTACAACGTCCTAACTCGTGCCAAGGCCACACCCTGCCATGTCCTGTCATGTCCAGCGATGTCCTGACTCGTGCCATGGCCACGCCCTGCCATGTCCTGCCATGTCCTGACTCATGCCATGTCCAAGCCCTGCAATGTGCTGAGTCGTTCCATGGCCACGCCTTGGCATGTCCTGACACGCCCTGACTCGTGCCATGGCCATGTCTTGACGCGTCCTGACACGTCCTCATTCGTGCCATGGCCACGCCCTGCCATAGCACGAGTGACGTCCCGACTCGTGCCATGGCCACGCCCTGCCCTGTTCTGACGCGTCCCTACATGTGCGATGGCCATGTCTTGATGCGTCCTCACACGTACCATGGCCATGTCCTGACGCGTCCTGCGACGTCTCGACTCGTGCCATGGCAACGCCCTGCCATGTCTTGCGACGTCATGAGTCATGCCATGATCATGCCCTGCCATGCCCTGACGCATCCTGACACGTGCTAGTGCCATGTCCTGGCGCGTCCTGACACGTTCCATGGCCATGTTCTGACGCGTACTTCGACGTCCCGACTCGTGCCATGTCCTGCAACGTCATGAGTCATGCCATGGCCACGCCCTGTTGTGTCCTGACACGTGCCACTGCTATGTCCAGACGCGTCCTGACACGTGCCATGGCCATGTCCTGACACGTCCTGCGACGTCCTGACTCATGCCATGGCAACGCCCTGCCATGTCCTACCTTGTCCTGCAATATCCTGACTCGTGCCAAGGCCACGCCCTACCATGCTCTCCGATGTCCTGACTCGTGCCATGGCCACGCCCTGCCATGTCCTCTGATGCTCTGACTCTTGACATGGACACGCTCTGCCATGTCCTTACGCGTCCTAACACGTGTCATGGCCATGTCCTGAGGCGTCCTGACACGTACCATGGCCATGTCCTGACGCGTGCTGACACGTACCATGGCCATGTCCTGACGCGTCATGCGACGTCCCGACTCGTGCCATGGCCACGCCCTGCCATTGTGCGACGTCATGAGTCATGCCATGGCCATGCCCTGACATGTACCATGGCTATGTCCTAACACGTCCTGTGACGTCCTGACTCGATCCATGGCCACGCCCCTCCATGTCCTGTGACATCCCGACTTGTGCCATGGCCACGCCCTGCCATGTCCAGACCAGTCCTGACACCTGCCATGGCCATATATTGACGTGTTGTGACACGTATCATGGCCATGTCCTGATGCGGCCTGCGACGTCCTGACTCATGCCATGGCAACGCCCTGCCATGTCCTGACGCGTCTCGACACGTGCCCTGGCCATGTCCTGATGCGTCCTGACACGTGCCATGGCCATGTCCTCACGCGTCCTTCGATGTCCCGACTCGTGCCATGTCCTACGACGTCATGAGTCATGCCATGGCCACGCCCTGCCGTGTCCTGACCAGTGCCACTGCCATGTCCCGACGCATCCTGACACGTGCCTGGCCATGTACTGACGCATCCTGACAAGTGCCCTGCCATGTTCTGCGATGTCCTGACTCGTGCCATGGCCACGCCGTGCCATGTCCTGCGATGTCCTGACTCGTGCCATGGCCACGCCCTGCCATGCCCTGACACGTCCTGACACGTGCCATGGCCATGTCTTGACGCGTCACGACACGTCCTGACTCGTGCCATAGCCACGCCATGCCATGCCTTGCGACGTCCCGACTCGTGCCATGGCCACGCCCTGCCATGTAATGACGCGTCCTGACACGTTCCATGGCCATGTCGTGATGCGTCCTGACATGTACCGTGGCTATGTCCTAACGCGTCCTGTGACGTCCTGACTCGATCCATGGCCACGCCCCTCCATGTCCTGTGACGTCCCGACTTGTGCCATGGCCACGCCCTGCCATGTCCAGACCAGTCCTGACACCTGCCATGGCCATATCCTGACGTGTCCTGACACGTATCATGGCCATGTCCTGATGCGGCCTGCGACGTCCTGACTCGTGCCATGGCCACGCCGTGCCATGTTGTGACGCATCCTGACACGTTCCATAGCCATGTCGTGATGCCTCTTGACATATACTGTGGGTATGTCCTGACGCGTCCTGTGACGTCCTGACTCGATCCAAGGCCACACCCCTCCATGTCTTGTGACGTCCCGACTTGTGCCATGGCCATGTCTTGACGTGTCCTGACGCGTACCATGGCCATGTCCTGACGCATCCCGACACGTGCCATGGCCATGTCTTGACGCGTCCTGACACGTGCCATGGCCATGTCCTGACACGTCCTTCGACGTCCTGACTCGTGCCATGGCCACGCCCTGCCATGTCCTGCCATGTCCTGCGATGTCCTGACTCGTGCCATGTCCAAGCCCTACCATGCCCTTCCATGTGCTGACTCATGCCATGGCCACGCCCTACCATGTCCTGACACGTCCTGACTCGTGCCATGGCCATGTCTTGACGCGTCCTGACACGTCCTGACTAGTGCCATGGCCACGCCCTTCCATGGCACGAGTGACGTCCCGACTCGTGCCATGGCCACGCCCTGCCATGTTCTGATGCGTCCTGACACGTTCCATGGCAATGTCCTGACGTGTCCCAACACGTGCCATGGCCATGTCTTGACGCGTCCTAACACGTGCCATGGCCATGTCCTGACACGTCCTGACTCGTGCCATGGCCACGCCCTGCCATGTCCTGCCATGTCCTGCGAAGTCCTAACTCGTGCCATGTCCAAGCCCTACCATGCCCTTCCATGTGCTGACTCATGCCATGGCCACGCCCTACAATGTCCTGACTCGTGCCATGGCCATGTCTTGACGCGTCCTGACACGTCCTGACTAGTGCCATGGCCACGCCCTTCCATGGCACGAGTGACGTCCCGACTCGTGCCATGGCCACGCCCTGCCATGTCCTGATGCGTCGTGACACGTGCCCTGGCCATGTCCTGATGTATCCTGACACGTACCATTGCCATGTCCTGACGCGCCATGCGACGTCTTGACTCGTGCCATGGCCACGCCCTGCCATATCTTGCGACTTCATGACTCGATCCATGGCCACGCCACTCCATGTCCTGTGACGTCCCGACTTGTGCCATGGCCACGCCCTGCCATGTCCAGACCAGTCCTGACACCTGCCATGGCCATATCCTGACGTGTCCTGATACGTATCATGGCCATGTCCTGATGCAGCCTGCGACGTCCTGACTAGTGCCATGGCCACGCCGTGCTATGTCCTGACGCATCCTGACACGTTCCATGGCCATGTCGTGATGCGTCTTGACATGTACCGTGGCTATGTCCTGACGCGTCCTGTGACGTCCTGACTCGATCCAAGGCCACGCCCATCCATGTCCTGTGACGTCCCGACTTGTGCCATGGCCATGTCTTGACGTGTCCTGACGCGTACCATGGCCATGTCCTGACGCATCCCCACACGTGCCATGGCCATGTCTTGACGCGTCCTAACACGTGCCATGGCCATGTCCTGACACGTCCTGACTCGTGCCATGGCCACGCCCTGCCATGTCCTGCGATGTCCTGACTCGTGCCATGTCCAAGCCCTACCATGCCATTCCATGTGCTGACTCATGCCATGGCCACGCCCTACCATGTCCTGACACGTCCTGACTCGTGCCATGGCCATGTCTTGATGCGTCCTGACACGTCCTGACTAGTGCCATGGCCACGCCCTTCCATGGCACGAGTGACGTCCCGACTCGTGCCATGGCCACGCCCTGCCATGTCCTGATGCGTCGTGACACGTGCCCTGGCCATGTCCTGATGTATCCTGACACGTACCATTGCCATGTCCTGACGCGTCATGCGACGTCTTGACTCGTGCCATGGCCACGCCCTGCCATGTCTTGCGACTTCATGAGTCATGCAGCGGCCACGCCCTGCCATGTCCTGACGGATCCTTACACGTGCCACTGCCATGTCTTGACGCGTCCTGACACGTCCTGACTAGTGCCATGGCCACGCCCTTCCATGGCATGAGTGACGTCCCGACTCGTGCCATGGCCACTCCCTTCCATGTCCTGACGCGTCCTGACACGTGCCCTGGCCATGTCTTAATGCGTCCTGATACGTGCCATGGCCTTGTCCTGACGCGTCCTTCGACGTCCCGACTCATGCCATGTCCTACGACGTCATGAGTCATGTCATGGCCACGCCCTGCCGTGTCCTGATAAATGCCACTGCCATGTCCTGACGCATCCTGACACGTGCCTGGCCATGTCCTGACGCATCCTGACAAGTGCCCTGCCATGTCCTGCGATATCCTAACTCGTGCCATGGCCTCGCCGTGCCATGTCCTGCGATGTCCTGACTCGTGCCATGGCCACGCCCTGCCATGCCCTGACACGTCCTGACCCGTGCCATGACCATGTCCTGACGCGTCACGACACGTCCTGACTCGTTCCATAGCCACGCCATGCCAAGCCTTGCGACGTCCCGACTCGTGCTATGGCCACGCCCTGCCATGTAATGACGCGTCCTGACACGTTCCATGGCCATGTCGTGATGCGTCTTGACATGTACCGTGGCTATGTCCTAACGCGTCCTGTGACGTCCTGACTCGATCCAAGGCCACGCCCCTCCATGTCCTGTGACGTCCCGACTTGTGCCATGGCCATGTCTTGATGTGTCCTGACGCGTACCATAGCCATGTCCTGACGCATCCCGACACGTGCCATGGCCATGTCTTGACGCGTCCTGACACGTGCCATGGCCATGCCCTGACACGTCCCTCGATGTCCTGACTCGTGCCATGGCCACGCCCTACCATGTCCTGCCATGTTCTGCAATGTCCTGACTCGTGCCATGGCCACACCCTGATATGTCCTGCGATGTCCTGACTCGTGCCATGGCCATGTCCTGACGCGTCCTGCGATGTCCTGACTCGTGCCATGGCCACGCCCTGCCATGTCCCTACACGTCCTGACTCGTGCCATGGCCATGTCTTGACGCGTCCTGACACATCCTGACTCGTGCCATGCCACACCCTGCCATGGCACGAATGACGTCCCGACTCGTGCCATGGCCATGTCCTGCCATGTCCTGACGCGTCCTGACACGTGCCATGGCCATGTCATGACGCGTCCTGCGACGTCATGAGTCATGCCATGGCCACGCCATGCCATGTCCGTACGCATCCTGACACGTGGCACTACCATGTCCTGACGCGTCCTGACACGTGCCATGGCCATGTCCTGACGTGTCCTGACACGTCGTGACTCGTGCCATGTCCTGCGACGTCATGAGTCATGCCATGGCCACGTCCTGACGCGTCCTGACACGTGCCATGGCCATGTCCTGATGCGTCTTGACACGTACCATTGTGATATCCTGACGCGTCCTGCGACGTCTCGACTCGTGCCATGGCCACGCCCTGCCATGTCTTGCGACGTCATGAGTCATGCCGTGGCCACGCCCTGCCATGTCTTGCGAAGTCATGAGTCATGCCGTGGCCACGCCCTGCCATGTCCTGACGCATCCTAACAAGTGCCACTGCCATGTCCTGACGCGTCCTGACACATGCCATGGCCATGTCCTGACGCGTCCTTCGACGTCCCGACTCGTGCCATGTCCTGCGACGTCATGAGTCATGCCATGGCCACGCCCTGCTGTGTCCTGACACGTGCCACTGCCATGTCCTGACGCATCCTGACACGTGCCATGACCATGTCCTGACGCGTCCTGAGACGTCCTGAGTCGTGCCTTGGCCACGCCCTGCCATGTCTTGTGACGTCCCGACTCGTGCCATAACCACGCCCTGCCATGTCCAGACGCGTCCTGACACGTGCCATGGCCATGTCGTGACGCGTCCTCACACGTACCATGGCCATGACCTGACGCGTCCTGTGACGTCCTGACTCGATCCATGGCCACGCCCCTCCATGTCCTGTGACGTCCCGACTTGTGCCATGGCCACGCATTGCCATGTCCTAACCCGTCCTGACACCCGTCATGGCCATATCCTCACGTGTCCTGACACGTACCATGGCCATGTCCTGACGCGTCCTACAACGCCCTGACTCGTGCCATGGCCACGCCGTGCCATGTCCTTACGCGTCCCGACACGTGCCATGGCCATGTCATGACGCATCCTGCGACGTCCTGACACGTGCCTTGGCCATGTCCTGACGCGTCCTGACACGTCGCGACTCGTGCAATGGCCTGCGACGTCATGAGTCATGCCATGGCCACGCACTGCCGCGTCTTGACACGTGCCACTACCATGTCTTTACGCGTCCTGACACGTGCCATGGCCATGACCTGACGCGTCCTACAACGTCCTAACTCGTGCCAAGGCCACGCCCTGCCATGTCCTGTCATGTCCTGCGATGTCCTGACTCGTGCCATGGCCACGCCCTGCCATGTCCTGCCATGTCCTGACTCATGCCATGTCCAAGCCCTGCCATGCCCTACCATATGCTGAGTCGTTCCATGGCCACGCCCTGCCATGTCCTGACACGTCCTGACTCGTGCCATGGCCATGTCTTGACGCGTCCTGACACGTCCTCACTCGTGCCATGGCCACGCCCTGCCATGTCCTGTCATGTCCTGCGATGTCTTGACTCGTGCCATGGCCACGCCCTGCCATGTCCTGCCATGTCCTGACTCATGCCATGTCCAAGCCCTGCCATGTGCTGAGTCGTTCCATGGCCACGCCTTGGCATGTCCTGACACGACCTGACTCGTGCCATGGCCATGTATTGACGCGTCCTGACACGTCCTCACTCGTGCCATGGCCACGCCCTGCCGTGGCACGAGTGACGTCCCGACTCGTGCCATGGCCACGCCTTGCCATGTTCTGACGCGTCCTGACACGTGCCATGGCCATGTCCTGATGCGTCCTTACATGTACCATGGCCATGTCCTGATGCGTCCTGCGACGTCTCGACTCGTTCCATGGCAACGCCCTGCCATGTCCTGACGCGTCCCGACACGTGCCATGGCCATGTCCTAACGCATCCTGACACGTTCCATGGTCATGTCCTGACGCGTCCTGTGACGTCCTGACTCGATCCAAGGCCACGCCCTTACATGTCCTGTGACGTCCCGACTTGTGCCATGGACATGTCTTGACGTGTCCTGACGCGTACCATGGCCATGTCCTGACGCATCCCGACACGTACCATGGCCATGTCTTGAAGTGTCCTGACACGTGCCATGGCCATGTCCTGACACGCCCTTCGACGTCCTGACTCGTGCGATGGCCACGCCCTGCCATGTCCTGCCATGTTCTACAATGTCCTGACTCATGCCATGGCCACACCCTGATATGTCCTGTGATGTCCTGACTCGTGCCATGTCCAAGCCCTACCATTCACTGCCATGTGCTGATTCATGCCATGGCCACGCCCCGCCATGTTCTGACACGTCCTGACTCGTGCCATGGCCATGTCTTGACTCGTCCTGACACATCCTGACTCGTGCCATGCCACACCCTGCCATGGCACCCGACTCGTGCCATGGCCATGTCCTGCCATGTCCTGACGCGTCCTGACACGTGCCATGGCCATGTCCTGACGCGTCCTGACACGTGCCATTGCCATGTCCTGACGCGTCCTTTGACGTCCCGACTCGTGCCATGTCCTGCGACGTCATGAGTCATGCCAAGGCCACGCCCTTGCCGTGTCCTGACACGTGCCACTGCCATGTCCTGACGCATCCTGACACGTGCCATGGCCATGTCTTGACGCGTCCTGCGACGTCCTGACTCGTGCCATGGCCACGCCCTGCCTTGTCCTGCCATGTCCTGCAATGTCCTGACTCGTGCCATGGCCATGCCCTGCCATGTCCTGCGATGTCCTGACTCGGGCCATGGCCTTGTCCTGCCATGTCCTGCGATGTCCTGACTCGTGCCATGGCCACGCCCTGCCATGTCCTGACACGTCCGGACATGTGCCATGGCCAAGTCTTGACGCGTCACAACACGTCCTGACTCATGCCATAGCCACGCCATGCCATGTCTTGCGACGTCCCGACTCGTGCCATGGCTACGCCCTGCCATATAATGACGCGTCCTGACACGTTCCAAGGCCATGTCGTGATGCGTCCTGACATGTACCGTGGCTATGTCCTGACGCGTCCTGCGATGTCCTGACTCGTGCCATGGCCACGCCCTGCCATGTCCTGACACGTCCTGACACGTGCCACTGCCATGTCCTGACGCATCCTGACACGTTCCATGGCCATGTCCTAACACGTCCTGCGACGTCCTGACTCGTGCAATGGGCACGCCCTGCCATGTCCAGACGCGTCCTGACGCGTGCCATGGCCACACCCTGCCATGTTCTCACGCGTCCTGACACGTGCCATGGCCGTGTCCTGATGCGTCCTGACACGTACCATGGCCATGTCCTGACGCGTCCTGCGACGTCTCGACTCGTGCCATGGCAACGCCCTGCCATGTCTTGCGACGTCATTAGTCATGCCATGATCACGCCCTGCCATGCCCTGACGCATCCTGACACGTGCTAGTGCCATGTCCTGGCGCGTCCTGACACGTGCCATGGCCATGTCCTGACGCGTCCTTCGACGTCCCGACTCGTGCCATGTACTGCGACGTCATGAGTCATGCCATGCCACGCCCTGTTGTGTCCTGACACGTGCCACTGCCATGTCCTGACGCGTCCTGACACGTGCCATGGCCATGTCCTGACGCGTCCTGCGACGTCCTGACTCGTGCCATGGCAACGCCCTGCCATGTCCTACCTTGTCCTGCAATATCCTGACTCGTGCCAAGGCCACGCCCTGCCATGTCCTCCGATGTCCTGACTCGTGCCATGGCCACGCCCTGCCAAGTCCTCCAATGCCATGACTCGTGACATGGACACGCCTTGCCATGTCCTGACGCGTCCCAACACGTGTCATGGCCATGTCCTGAGGCATCCTGATACGTACCATGGCCATGTCCTGACGCGTGCTGACACGTACCATGGCCATGTCCTGACGCGTCATGCGACGTCCCGACTCGTGCCATAGCCACGCCCTGCCATGTCCTGCGACGTCATGAGTCATGCCATGGCCACGCCCTGCCATGTCCTGACGCATCCTTACACGTGGCACTACCATGTCCTGACGCGTCCTGACACGTGCCATGGCCATGTCCTGACGTGTCCTGATTCGTCGTGACTCGTGCCATGTCCTGCGACGTCATGAGTCATGCCATGGCCATGCCCTGCCGTGTCCTGACTCGTGCCATGGCCACGCCCTGCCATGTCCTGCCATGTTCTGCGATATCCTGACTCGAGCCATGGCCACGCCTTGCCATGTCCTGCGATGTCCTAACTCGTGCCATGTCCAAGCCCTACCATGCCCTTCCATGTGCTGACTCATGCCATGGCCACGCCCTATCATGTCCTGACGCGTCCTGACACGTGCCATGGCCATGTCCTGACGCGTCCTGACACGTCGCGACTCGTGCCATGTCCTACGACGTCATGAGTCATGCCATGGCCACGCACTGCCGCGTCATGACACGTGCCACTACCATGTGTCCTGACACGTGCCATGGCCATGACCTGACACGTCCTAAAACGTCCTAACTCGTGCCAAGGCCGCGCCCTGCCATGTCCTGTCATGTCCTGTGATGTCTTGACTCGTGCCATGGCCACGCCCTGCCATGTCCTGACTCATGCCATGTCCAAGCCCTGCCATGCCCTACCATGTGCCGACTCCTGCCATGGCCACGCCTTGGCATGTCCTGACACGCCCTGACTCGTGCCATGGCCATGTCTTGACGCGTCCTGACACGTCCTCACTCGTGCCATGGCCACGCCCTGCCATGGCATGAGTGACGTCCCGACTCGTGCCATGGCCACGCCCTGCCATGTTCTGACGCGTCCTGACACGTGCCATGGACATGTCCTGATGCGTCCTGACACGTGCCATGGCCATGTCCTGACGCGTCCTTCGACGTCCCGACTCATGCCATGTCCTAAGACGTCATGAGTCATGCCATGGCCACGCCCTGCCGTGTCCTGACAAGTGCCACTACCATGTCCTGACGCATCCTTGCACGTGCCTGGCCATTTTCTGACGCATCCTGACAAGTGCCCTGCCATGTCTTGCGATGTCCTGACTCGTGCCATAGCCACGCCATGCCATGCCTTGCGACGTCCCGACTCGTGCCATGGCCACGCCCTGCTTTGTAATGACGCGTCCTGACACATTCCATGGCCATGTCGTGATGCGTCCTGACATGTACCGTGGCTATGTCCTAGCACGTCCTGTGACGTCCTGACTCGATCCATGGCCACGCCCCTCCATGTCCTTTGACGTCCCGACTTGTGCCATGGCCACGCCCTGCCATGTCCAAACCAGTCCTGACACCTTCCATGGCCATATCCTGACGTGTCCTAACACGTATCATGGCCATGTCCTGATGCGGCCTGCGACGTCCTGACTCGTGCCCTGGCCATGTCCTGATGCGTCCTGACTCGTGCCCTGGCCATGTCCTGATGCGTCCTGACACGTGCCATGGCCATGTCCTGACGCGTCCTTCGACGTCCCGACTCGTGCCATGTCCTACGACGTCATGAGTCATGCCATAGTGCCACTGCCATGTCCTGACGCATCCTGACACGTGCCTTGCCATGTACTGACGCATCCTGACAAGTGCACTGCCATGTTCTGCGATGTCCTGACTCGTGCCATGTCCACGCCGTGCCATGTCCTGCGATGTCATAACTCGTGCCATGGCCACGCCCTGCCATGCCCTGACACGTCCTGACACGTGCCATGGCCATGTCTTGACGCGTCACGACACGTCCTAACTCGTGCCATAGCCACGCCATGCCATGCCTTGCGACATCCCGACTCGTGCCATGGCCACGCCCCGCCATGTAATGACGCGTCCTGACACGTGCCATGGCCATGTCGTGACGCGTCCTCACACGTACCATGGCCATGAACTGACGCATCCTGTGACGTCCTGACTCGATCCATGGCCACGCCCCTCCATGTCCTGTGACGTCCCGACTTGTGCCATGGCCACGCCCTGCCATGTCCAGACCAGTCCTGACACCTGCCATGGCCATATCCTGACGTGTCCTGACACGTATCATGGCCATGTCCTGATGCGGCCTGCGACGTCCTGACTCGTGCCATGGCCACGCCGTGCCATGTCCTGACGCATCCTGACACGTTCCATGGCCATGTCGTGATGCGTCTTGACATGTACCGTGGCTATGTCCTGACGCGTCCTGTGACGTCCTGACTCGATCCAAGGCCACGCCCCTCCATGTCCTGTGACGTCCCGACTTGTGCCATGGCCATGTCTTGACGTGTCCTGACGCGTACCATGGCCATGTCCTGACGCATCCCGACACGTGCCATGGCCATGTCTTGACGCGTCCTGACACGTGCCATGGCCATGTCCTGACACGTCCTTCGACGTCCTGACTCGTGCCATGGCCACGCCCTGCCATGTCCTGCCATGTCCTGCGATGTCCTGACTCGTGCCATGTCCAAGCCCTACCATGCCCTTCCATGTGCTGACTCATGCCATGGCCACGCCCTACCATGTCCTGACACGTCCTGACTCGTGCCATGGCCATGTCTTGACGCGTCCTGACACGTCCTGACTAGTGCCATGGCCACGCCCTTCCATGGCACGAGTGACGTCCCGACTCGTGCCATGGCCACACCCTGCCATGTTCTCACGCGTCCTGACACGTGCCATGGCCGTGTCCTGATGCGTCCTGACACGTACCATGGCCATGTCCTGACGCGTCCTGCGACGTCTCGACTCGTGCCATGGCAACGCCCTGCCATGTCTTGCGACGTCATTAGTCATGCCATGATCACGCCCTGCCATGTCCTGACGGATCCTAACACGTGCCACTGCCATGTCTTGACGCGTCCTGACACGTCCTGACTTGTGCCATGGCCACGCCCTTCCATGGCACGAGTGACGTCCCGACTCGTGCCATGGCCACGCCCTGCCATGTCCTGACGCGTCCTGACACGTGCCCTGGCCATGTCCTGATGCGTCCTGACACGTGCCATGGCCATGTCCTGACGCGTCCTTCGACGTCCCGACTCATGCCATGTCCTACGTCGTCATGAGTCATGCCATGGCCACGCCCTGCCGTGTCCTGACAAGTGCCACTGCCATGTCCTGACGCATCCTGACACGTGCCTGGCCATGTCCTGACGCATCCTGACAAGTGCCCTGCCATGTCCTGCGATGTCCTGACTCGTGCCATGGCCACGCCCTGCCATGCCCTGACACGTCCTGACACGTGCCATGGCCAAGACGTCATGAGTCATGCCATGGCCACGCCCTGCCGTGTCCTGACACGTGCCACTGCCATGTCCTGACGCATCCTGACACGTGCCATGGCCATGTCTTGACGCGTCACGACACGTCCTGACTCGTGCCATAGCCACGCCATGCCATGCCTTGCGACGTCCCGACTCGTGCCATGGCCACGCCCTGCCATGTAATGACGCGTCCTGACACGTTCCATGGCCATGTCGTGATGCGTCCTGACATGTACCGTGGCTATGTCCTAACGCGTCCTGTGACGTCCTGACTCGATCCATGGCCACGCCCCTCCATGTCCTGTGACGTCCCGACTTGTGCCATGGCCACGCCCTGCCATGTCCAGACCAGTCCTGACACCTGCCATGGCCATATCCTGACGTGTCCTGACACGTATCATGGCCATGTCCTGATGCGGCCTGCGACGTCCTGACTCGTGCCATGGCCACGCCCTGCCATGTCCTGACGCGTCCCGACACGTGCCCTGGCCATGTCCTGATGCGTCCTGACACGTGCCATGGCCATGTCCTGACGCGTCCTTCGACGTCCCGACTCGTGCCATGTCCTACGACGTCATGAGTCATGCCATGGCCACACCCTGCCGTGTCCTGACAAGTGCCACTGCCATGTCCTGACGCATCCTGACACGTGCCTGCCATGTCCTGACGCATCCTGACAAGTGCCCTGCCATGTCCTGCGATGTCCTGACTCGTGCCATGGCCACGCCGTGCCATGTCCTGCGATGTCCTGACTCGTGCCATGGCCACGCCCTGCCATGCCCTGACACGTCCTGACACGTGCCATGGCCATGTCTTGACGCGTCACGACACGTCCTGACTCGTGCCATAGCCACGCCATGCCATGCCTTGCGACGTCCCGACTCGTGCCATGGCCACGCCCTGCCATGTAATGACGCGTCCTGACACGTTCCATGGCCATGTCGTGATGCGTCCTGACATGTACCGTGGCTATGTCCTAACGCGTCCTGTGACGTCCTGACTCGATCCATGGCCACGCCCCTCCATGTCCTGTGACGTCCCGACTTGTGCCATGGCCACGCCCTGCCATGTCCAGACCAGTCCTGACACCTGCCATGGCCATATCCTGACGTGTCCTGACACGTATCATGGCCATGTCCTGATGCGGCCTGCGACGTCCTGACTCGTGCCATGGCCACGCCGTGCCATGTCCTGACGCATCCTGACACGTTCCATGGCCATGTCGTGATGCGTCTTGACATGTACCGTGGCTATGTCCTGACGCGTCCTGTGACGTCCTGACTCGATCCAAGGCCACGCCCCTCCATGTCCTGTGACGTCCCGACTTGTGCCATGGCCATGTCTTGACGTGTCCTGACGCGTACCATGGCCATGTCCTGACGCATCCCGACACGTGCCATGGCCATGTCTTGACGCGTCCTGACACGTGCCATGGCCATGTCCTGACACGTCCTTCGACGTCCTGACTCGTGCCATGGCCACGCCCTGCCATGTCCTGCCATGTCCTGCGATGTCCTCACTCGTGCCATGTCCAAGCCCTACCATGCCCTTCCATGTGCTGACTCATGCCATAGCCACGCCCTACCATGTCCTGACATGTCCTGACTCGTGCCATGGCCATGTCTTGACGCGTCCTGACACGTCCTGACTAGATCCATGGCCACGCCCTTCCATGGCACGAGTGACGTCCCGACTCGTGCCATGGCCACGCCCTGCCATGTCCTGACGCGTCATGACACGTACCATTGCCATGTCCTGACGCGTCATGCGACGTCTCGACTCGTGCCATGGCCACGCCCTGCCATGTCTTGCGACTTCATGAGTCATGCCGCGGCCACGCCCTGCCATGTCCTGACGGATCCTAACACGTGCCACTGCCATGTCTTGACGCGTCCTGACACGTCCTGACTAGTGCCATGGCCACGCCCTTCCATGGCACGAGTGACGTCCCGACTCGTGCCATGGCCACGCCCTGCCATGTCCTGACGCGTCCTGACACGTGCCCTGGCCATGTCTTAATGCGTCCTGACACGTGCCATGGCCTTGTCCTGACGCGTCCTTCGACGTCCCGACTCATGCCATGTCCTACGACGTCATGAGTCATGTCATGGCCACGCCCTGCCGTGTCCTGACAAGTGCCACTGCCATGTCCTGACGCATCCTGACACGTGCCTGGCCATGTCCTGACGCATCCTGACAAGTGCCCTGCCATGTCCTGCGATGTCCTGACTCGTGCCATGGCCATGTCCTAACGCATCCTTCGACGTCCCGACTCATGCCATGTCCTGCGACTTCATGAGTCATGCCATGGCCACGCCTTGCTGTGTCCTGACACGTGCCACTACCATGTCCTGACGCATCCTGACACGTGCCATGGCCATGTCTTGACGCGTCACGACACGTCCTGACTCGTTCCATAGCCACGCCATGCCATGCCTTGCGACGTCCCGACTCGTGCTATGGCCACGCCCTGCCATGTAATGACGCGTCCTGACACGTTCCATGGCCATGTCGTGATGCGTCCTGACATGTACCGTGGCTATGTCCTAACGCGTCCTGTGACGTCCTGACTCGATCCATGGCCACGCCCCTCCATGTCCTGTGACGTCCCGACTTGTGCCATGGCCACGCCCTGCCATGTCCAGACCAGTCCTGACACCTGCCATGGCCATATCCTGACGTGTCCTGACACGTATCATGGCCATGTCCTGATGCGGCCTGCGACGTCCTGACTCGTGCCATGGCCACGCCCTGCCATGTCCTGACGCGTCCCGACACGTGCCCTGGCCATGTCCTGATGCGTCCTGACACGTGCCATGGCCATGTCCTGACGCGTCCTTCGACGTCCCGACTCGTGCCATGTCCTACGACGTCATGAGTCATGCCATGGCCACGCCCTGCCGTGTCCTGACAAGTGCCACTGCCATGTCCTGACGCATCCTGACACGTGCCTGGCCATGTACTGACGCATCCTGACAAGTGCCCTGCCATGTTCTGCGATGTCCTGACTCGTGCCATGGCCACGCCGTGCCATGTCCTGCGATGTCCTGACTCGTGCCATGGCCACGCCCTGCCATGCCCTGACACGTCCTGACACGTGCCATGGCCATGTCTTGACGCGTCACGACACGTCCTGACTCGTGCCATAGCCACGCCATGCCATGCCTTGCGACGTCCCGACTCGTGCCATGGCCACGCCCTGCCATGTAATGACGCGTCCTGACACGTTCCATGGCCATGTCGTGATGCGTCCTGACATGTACCGTGGCTATGTCCTAACGCGTCCTGTGACGTCCTGACTCGATCCATGGCCACGCCCCTCCATGTCCTGTGACGTCCCGACTTGTGCCATGGCCACGCCCTGCCATGTCCAGACCAGTCCTGACACCTGCCATGGCCATATCCTGACGTGTCCTGACACGTATCATGGCCATGTCCTGATGCGGCCTGCGACGTCCTGACTCGTGCCATGGCCACGCCGTGCCATGTCCTGACGCGTCCCGACACGTGCCATGGCCATGTCCTGACGCATCCTGACACGTTCCATGGCCATGTCGTGATGCGTCTTGACATGTACCGTGGCTATGTCCTGACGCGTCCTGTGACGTCCTGACTCGATCCAAGGCCACGCCCCTACATGTCCTGTGACGTCCCGACTTGTGCCATGGCCATGTCTTGACGTGTCCTGACGCGTACCATGGCCATGTCCTGACGCATCCCGACACGTGCCATGGCCATGTCTTGACGCGTCCTGACACGTGCCATGGCCATGTCCTGACACGTCCTTCGACGTCCTGACTCGTGCCATGGCCACGCCCTGCCATGTCCTGCCATGTTCTGCAATGTCCTGACTCGTGCCATGGCCACACCCTGATATGTCCTGCGATGTCCTGACTCGTGCCATGTCCAAGCCCTACCATTCCCTGCCATGTGCTGATTCATGCCATGGCCACGCCCTGCCATGTCCTGACACGTCCTGACTCGTGCCATGGCCATGTCTTGACGCGTCCTGACACATCCTGACTCGTGCCATGCCACACCCTGCCATGGCACGAGTGACGTCCCGACTCGTGCCATGGCCATGTCCTGCCATGTCCTGACGCGTCCTGACACGTGCCATTGCCATGTCCTGACGAGTCCTTTGACGTCCCGACTCGTGCCATGTCCTGCGACGTCATGAGTCATGCCATGGCCACGCCCTTGCCGTGTCCTGACACGTGCCACTGCCATGTCCTGACGCATCCTGACACGTGCCATGGCCATGTCTTGACGCGTCCTGCGACGTCCTGACTCGTGCCATGGCCACGCCCTGCCTTGTCCTGCCATGTCCTGCAATGTCCTGACTCGTGCCATGGCCACGCCCTGCCATGTCCTGCGATGTCCTGACTCGGGCCATGGCCTTGTCCTGCCATGTCCTGCCATGTCCTGACTCGTGCCATGGCCACGCCCTGCCATGTCCTGACACGTCCTGACACGTGCCATGGCCATGTCTTGACGCGTCCTGACACGTCCTGACTCGTGCCATGGCCACGCCCTGCCATGTCCTGCGACGTCCCGACTCGTGCCATGGCCACGCCCTGCCATGTCCTGACGCGTCCTGACACGTGCCATGGCCATGTCCTGATGCGTCCTGACACGTACCATGGCCATGTCCTGACGCGTCCTGCGACGTCCTGACTCGTGCCATGGCCACGCCCTGCCATGTCCTGACACGTCCTGACACGTGCCATGGCCATGTCTTGACGCGTCACAACACGTCCTGACTCATGCCATAGCCACGCCATGCCATGTCTCGCGACGTCCCGACTCGTGCCATGGCTACGCCCTGCCATATAATGACGCGTCCCGACACGTTCCATGGCCATGTCGTGATGCGTCCTGACATGTACCGTGGCTATGTCCTGACGCGTCCTGCGATGTCCTGACTCGTGCCATGGCCACGCCCTGCCATGTCCTGACACGTCCTGACACGTGCCATGGCCATGTCTTGACGCGTCACAACACGTCCTGACTCATGCCATAGCCACGCCATGCCATGTCTTGCGACGTCCCGACTCGTGCCATGGCTACGCCCTGCCATATAATGACGCGTCCTGACACGTTCCATGGCCATGTCGTGATGCGTCCTGACATGTACCGTGGCTATGTCCTGACGCGTCCTGCGACGTCCTGACTCGTGCCATGGCCACGCCCTGCCATGTCCTGCCATGTCCTGACTCGTGCCATGGCCACGCCTTGCCATGTCCTGCAATGTCCTGACTCGTGCCATGGATACGCTTTGCCATGTCCTGTGACGTCCTGACTCGATCCATGGCAACACCCCTCCATGTCCTGTGACGTCCCGAGTTGTGCCATGGCCACGCCTTGCCATGTCCAGACCCATCCCGACACCTGCCATGGCCATATCCTGACGTTTCCTGACATGTACCATGGCCATGTCCTGACGCATCCTACGACGTCCTGACTCGTGCCATGGCCACGCCGTGCCATGTCTTGACGCATCCTTCGACGTCCTGACTCATGCCATTGCCACGCCGTGCCATGTCCTGATGCATCCTGACACGTGCCATGGCCATGTCCTGACGCATCCTGACACGTACCATGGCCATGTCATGACGCGTCCTGCGACGTCCCGACTCGTGCCATGACCACGCCCTTCCATGTCCTGCAACGTCATGAGTCATGCCATGGCCACGCCATGCCATGTCCTGACACATCCTGACACGTGCCACTGCCATGTCCTGACGCATCCTGACACGTGCCATGGCCATGTCCTAACGAGTCCTGCGACGTCGTGACTCGTGCCATGGCCACGCCCTGCCATGTCTTGTGACGTCCCGACTCGTGCCATTACCACGCCCTGCCATGTCCTGACGCGTCCTAACACATGCCATGGCCATGTCCTGACGCGTCCTAACACGTCGTGACTCGTGCCATGTCCTGCGACGTCAAGAGTCATGCCATGGCCACGCCCTGCCGTGTCCTAACACGTGCCACAGCCATATCCTGACACGTCCTGACACGTGCCATGGCCATGTCCTGACGCGTCCTGCGACGTCCTGACTCGTGCAATGGCCACGCCCTGCCATGTCCTGCCATGTTCTACGATGTCCTGACTCGTTCCATGGCCACGCCCTTCCATGTCCTGCGAAGTCCTGACTCGTGCCATGTCCAAGCCCTACCATGCCCTGCCATGTGCTGACTCATGCCATGGCCACGCCCTGCCATGTCCTGACACGTCCTGACTCGTGCCATGGCCATGTCTTGACGCGTCCTGACACGTCCTGACTCGTGCCATGGCCATGCCCTGCCGTGGCACGAGTGACCTCCTGACTCGTTCCATGGCCACGCCCTGCCATGTCCTGACACGTCCTGACTCGTGCCATGGCCATGTCCTGATGCGTCTTGACTCGTACCATTGCGATGTCCTGACTCGTCCTGCGACTTCTCGACTCGTGCCATGGCAACGCCCTGCCATGTCTTGCGACGTCATGAGTCATGCCGTGGCCACGCCCTGCCATGTCCTGACGCATCCTAACACGTGCCACTGCCATGTCCTGACGCGTCCTGACACATGCCATGGCCATGTCCTGACGCGTCCTTCGACGTCCCGACTCGTGCCATGTCCTGCGACGTCATGAGTCATGCCATGGCCACGCCCTGCTGTGTCCTGACACGTGCCACTGCCATGTCCTGATGCATCCTGACACGTGCCATGGCCATGTCCTGACGCGTCCTGCGACGTCCTGACTCGTGCCATGGCCACGCCCTGCCATGTCTTGTGACGTCCCGACTCGTGCCATAACCACGCCCTGCCATGTCCAGACGCGTCCTGACACGTGCCATGGCCATGTCGTGACGCGTCCTCACACGTACCATGGCCATATCCTGACGCGTCCTGTGATGTCCTGACTCGATCCATGGCCACGCCCCTCCATGTCCTGTGACGTCCCGAGTTGTGCCATGGCCACGCCTTGCCATGTCCTGACCCGTCCCGACACCTGCCATGGCCATATCCTGACGTGTCCTGACACGTACCATGGCCATGTCCTGACGCGTCCTACGACGTCCTGACTCGTGCCATGGCCACGCCGTGCCATGTCCTGACGCGTCCCGACACGTGCCATGGCCATGTCCTGACGCATCCTGACACGTACCATGGCCATGTCATGACGCGTCCTGCGACGTCCTGACTCGTGCCATGGCCACGCCCTGCCATGTCCTGACGACGTGCCATGACTCCTGCCATGTGCCATGCCATGTCCTGACGCGTCCTGACACGTCCTGTGTCCATGTGCCATGCCACGCCATGTCTTGACACGTCCTAACACGTGCCACTGCCATATCCTGACGCGTCCTGCGACGTCCTGACTCGTGCAATGGCCACGCCCTACCATTTCCTGCGAAGTCCTGACTTGTGCCATGGCCATGTCCTGATGCGTCCTGACACGTACCATGGCTATGTCCTGACGCGTCGTTCGACGTCCTGACTCGTGCCATGGCCATGCCCTGCCATGTCGTCCGAAGTCCTGACTCGTGCCATGGCCACGCCCTGCCATGTCCTGCCATGTCCATGCCTGACGTCCTGACACGTGCCAGTGCCATGTCCTGGCGCGTCCTGACACGTGCCATGGCCATGTCCTGACGCGTCCTTCGACGTCCCGACTCGTGCCATGTCCTGCGACGTCATGAGTCATGCCATGGCCACGCCCTGTTGTGTCCTGACACGTGCCACTGCCATGTCCAGACGCGTCCTGACACGTGCCATGGCCATGTCCTGACGCGTCCTGCGACGTCCTGACTCGTGCCATGGCAACGCCCTGCCATGTCCTGCCATGTTCTGCGATGTCCTGACTCGTGCCATGGCCACGCCCTGCCATATCCTGACATGTCTTGACTCGTGTCATGGCCACGCCCTGCCATGTCCTCCGATGCCCTGACTCGTGACATGGACACGCCCTGCCATGTCCTGACGCGTCCCAACACGTGTCATGGCCATGTTCTGAGGCGTCCTGACACGTACCATGGCCATGTCCTGACGCGTGCTGACACGTACCATCGCCATGTCCTGACGCGTCATGCGACGTCCTGACTCGTGCCATGGCCACGCCCTGCCATGTCCTGCAACGTCATGAGTCATGCCATGGCAACGCCCTGCCATGTCCTGACACGTGCCATTGCCCTGTCCTCACGCGTCCTGACATGTGCCATGGCCATGTCCTGACGCGTCCTCCGACGTCCTGACTCGTGCCATGGCCACGCCCTGCCATGTCCTGCCATGTTTTGCGATGTCCTGACTCGTGCCATGGCCATGCCCTGCCATGTCCTGACTCGTGCCATGTCCAAGCCCTACCATACCCTTCCATGTGCTGACTCATGCCATGACCACGCCCTTCCATGTCCTGACACGTCCTGACTCGTGCCATGGCCATGTCTTGACGCGTCCTGACACGTGCTGACTCATGCCATGACCACGCCCTTCCATGGCACGAGTGACGTCCCGACTCATGCCATGGCCACGCCCTGCCATGTCCTGACGCGTCCTGACACGTGCCCTGGCCATGTCCTGATGTGTCCTGACACGTACCATTGCCATGTCATGACGCGTTCTACGACGTCTCGACTCGTGCCATGGCCACGCCCTGCCATGTGTTGCAACGTCATGAGTCATGCCGCGGCCACGCCCTGCCATGTCCTGACGCGTCCTGACACGTGCCCTGGCCATGTCCTGATGCGTCCTGACACGTCCTGACTAGTGCCATGGCCACGCCCTTCCATGGCACGAGTGACGTCCCGACTCGTGCCATGGCCACGCCCTGCCATGTCCTGACGCGTCCTGACACGTGCCCTGGCCATGTCCTGATGCGTCCTGACACGTGCCATGGCCATGTCCTGACGCGTCCTTCGACGTCCCGACTCGTGCCATGTCCTACGACGTCATGAGTCATGCCATGGCCACGCCCTGTTGTGTCCTGACACGTGCCATGGCCATGTCCTGACGCGTGCTGACACGTACCATGGCCATGTCCTGACGCATCCTGACAAGTGCCCTGCCATGTCCTGCGATGTCCTGACTCGTGCCATGGCCACGCCGTGCCATGTCCTGCGATGTCCTGACTTGTGCCATGGCCACGCCCTGCCATGTCCTGACACGTCTTGACACGTGCCATGGCCATGTCTTGACGCGTCACAACACGTCCTGACTCGTGCCATAGCCACGCCATGCCATGCCTTGCGACGTCCCGACTCGTGCCATGGCCACGCCCTGCCATGTAATGACGCGTCCTGACACGTTCCATGGCCATGTCGTGATGCGTCCTGACATGTACCGTGGCTATGTCCTAACGCGTCCTGTGACGTCCTGACTCGATCCATGGCCACGCCCCTCCATGTCCTGTGACGTCCCGACTTGTGCCATGGCCACGCCCTGCCATGTCCAGACCCGTCCTGACACCTGCCATGGCCATATCCTGACGTGTCCTGACACGTACCATGGCCATGTCCTGACGCGTCCTACGACGTCCTGACTCGTGCCATGGCCACGCCGTGCCATGTCCTGACGCGTCCCGACACGTGCCATGGCCATGTCCTGACGCGTCCCGACACGTGCCATGGCCATGTCCTGACGCCTCCTGCGACGTCCTGACTGGTGCCATGGCCACGCCCTACCATGTCCTGAGACGTCATGAGTCATGCCATGTCAACGCCCTGCCATGTCCTGACGTGTCCTGACATGTGCCAGTGTTATGTCCTGACTTGTCCTGACACGTTCCATGGCCATGTCCAAACGCGTCCTTCGACGTCCTGACTCATGCCATGGCCTCGCCATGTCGCCATGTCCTGCGATGTCCACACTCGTGCCATGTCTTGACACGTGCCACCATGTCCTGACCATGTCCTGACACGTGCCATGGCCACGCCCTGACAAGTCCTGACGTCCTGACTCGTGCCATGGCCATGTCTTGACGCGTCCTGACACGTCCTGACTCGTGCCATGGCCACGCCCTTCCATGCCATCCTGATGTCCCGACTCGTGACATGGCCACGCCCTGCCATGTCCTGACGCATCCTGACACGTTCCATGGCCATGTTCTGACGCGTTCTGTGACGTCCTGACTCATGCCATGGCCACGCCCTGCAATGTCCTATGATGTCTTGACTCGTGACATTGCCACGCCCTGCCATGTCCTGACACGTCCTGACTCGTGCCATGGCCACGCCCTGCCATGTCCTGCGACGTCCCGACTCGTGCCATGGCCACGCCCTGCCATGTCCTGACGCGTCCTGACACCTGCCATGGCCATGTCCTGACGCGTCCTGACACGTACCATGGCCATGTCCTGACGCGTCCTGACTCGTGCCATGGCCACGCCTGCGCGTGATGCGACGTCCTGACTCGTTCCATGGCCACGCCCTGCCATGTCCTGACGCATCATGACACGTGCCATGGCCATGTCTTGATGCGTCCTGCGACGTCCTGACTCATGCCATGGCCACACCTTGCTATGTCTTGCGATGTCATGAGTCATGCCATGGCCACGCCCTGACGTGTCCTAACACGTGCCACTGCCAAGTACTGACGCGTCATGACACGTGCAATGGCCATGTCCTGACGCGTCCTGCGACGTCCTGACTCGTGCCATGGCCACGCCCTGCCATGTCCTGCCATGTTCTGCGATGTCCTGACTCGTGCCATGGCCACGCCCTGCCATGTCCTGCGATGTCCTGACTCGTGCCATGTCCAAGCCCTACCATGCCCTTCCATGTGCTGGCTCGTGCCATGGCCACGCCCTGCCACATCTTGACGCGTCCTAACACGTGCCATGGCCATGTCTTGACGCGTCCTGACACGTCCTGACTAGTGCCATGGCCACGCCCTTCCATGGCACGAGTGACGTCCCGACTCGTGCCATGGCCACGCCCTGCCATGTCCTGACGCGTCCTGACACGTGCCCTGGCCATGTCCTGATGTGTCCTGACACGTACCATTGCCATGTCCTGACGCGTCATGCGACGTCTCGACTCGTGCCATGGCCACGCCCTGCCATGTCTTGCGACTTCATGAGTCATGCCGCGGCCACGCCCTGCCATGTCCTGACGGATCCTAACACGTGCCACTGCCATGTCTTGACGCGTCCTGACACGTCCTGACTAGTGCCATGGCCACGCCCTGCCATGTCCTGACGCGTCCTGACACGTGCCCTGGCCATGTCCTGATGCGTCCTGACACGTGCCATGGCCATGTCCTGACGCGTCCTTCGACGTCCCGACTCATGCCATGTCCTACGACGTCATGAGTCATGCCATGGCCACGCCCTGCCGTGTCCTGACAAGTGCCACTGCCATGTCCTGACGCATCCTGACACGTGCCTGGCCATGTCCTGACGCATCCTGACAAGTGCCCTGCCATGTCCTGCGATGTCCTGACTCGTGCCATGGCCACGCCGTGCCATAGCCACGCTCGTGCCATGGCCACGTTGTCCTGCCATGTCGTGCCATGGCCACGCCGTGCCATGTGCCTGAATGACGCCATGTCCTGACACGTGCCATCCATGGCCATGTTGTGATGCGTCCTAACACGTGCCATGGACATGTCCTGACGTCCTGATACCATGGCCATGTCCTAACGCGTCCTGCGACGTCCTGACTCGTGCCATGGCCACGCCCCTGCCATGTCCTGCGACGTCCCGACTTGTGCCATGACACGTGCCACTGCCATGTCCTATCGCGTCCTGACACGTGCCATAGCCATGTCCAGACTTGTCCTGCGACGTCCTGACTTGTGCCATGGCCATGTCTTTCGACGTCCTGACTCGTGCCATGGCCATGCCCTGCCATGTCCTGACGCGTCCTGACACGTGCCTTGGCCATGTCCTGACACGTCCTGACACGTGCCATGGCCATGGCCATATCCTGACGCGTCATGTCCTTACTCGTGCCAGTGCCATGTCCTGACGACGTCATGACACGTCATGCCATGGCCATGCCCTGCCATGTCCTGACAAGTGCCACTGCCATGGCCTGACGCGTCCTGCCATGTCACGTGCCTGGCCATGTACTGACGCATGTCCTGACACGTGCCCTGCCATGTGCCATGTCCTGACTCGTGCCATGGCCACGCCCTGCCATGTCCTGATGCGTCCTGACACGTGCCCTGGCCATGTCCTGATGCGTCCTGACACGTGCCATGGCCATGTCTTGACGCGTCACGACACGTCCTGACTCGTGCCATAGCCACGCCATGCCATGCCTTGCGACGTCCCGACTCGTGCCATGGCCACGCCCTGCCATGTAATGACGCGTCCTGACACGTTCCATGGCCATGTCGTGATGCGTCCTGACATGTACCGTGGCTATGTCCTAACGCGTCCTGTGACGTCCTGACTCGATCCATGGCCACGCCCCTCCATGTCCTGTGACGTCCCGACTTGTGCCATGGCCACGCCCTGCCATGTCCAGACCAGTCCTGACACCTGCCATGGCCATATCCTGACGTGTCCTGACACGTATCATGGCCATGTCCTGATGCGGCCTGCGACGTCCTGACTCGTGCCATGGCCACGCCGTGCCATGTCCTGACGCGTCCCGACACGTGCCATGGCCATGTCCTGACGCATCCTGACACGTTCCATGGCCATGTCGTGATGCGTCTTGACATGTACCGTGGCTATGTCCTGACGCGTCCTGTGACGTCCTGACTCGATCCAAGGCCACGCCCCTACATGTCCTGTGACGTCCCGACTTGTGCCATGGCCATGTCTTGACGTGTCCTGACGCGTACCATGGCCATGTCCTGACGCATCCCGACACGTGCCATGGCCATGTCTTGACGCGTCCTGACACGTGCCATGGCCATGTCCTGACACGTCCTTCGACGTCCTGACTCGTGCCATGGCCACGCCCTGCCATGTCCTGCCATGTTCTGCAATGTCCTGACTCGTGCCATGGCCACACCCTGATATGTCCTGCGATGTCCTGACTCGTGCCATGTCCAAGCCCTACCATTCCCTGCCATGTGCTGATTCATGCCATGGCCACGCCCTGCCATGTCCTGACACGTCCTGACTCGTGCCATGGCCATGTCTTGACGCGTCCTGACACATCCTGACTCGTGCCATGCCACACCCTGCCATGGCACGAGTGACGTCCCGACTCGTGCCATGGCCATGTCCTGCCATGTCCTGACGCGTCCTGACACGTGCCATGGCCATGTCCTGACGCGTCCTGACACGTGCCATTGCCATGTCCTGACGAGTCCTTTGACGTCCCGACTCGTGCCATGGCCACGCCCTGCCATGTCTTGCGACGTCATGAGTCATGCCATGGCCACGCCCTGCCATGTCCTGACGCATCCTGACACGTGCCACTGCCATGTCCTGACGCGTCCTGACACGTGCCATGGCCATGTCCTGACGCGTCCTTCGACGTCCCGACTCGTGCCATGTCCTGCGACGTCATGAGTCATGCCATGGCCACGCCCTGTTGTGTCCTGACACGTGCCACTGCCATATCCTGACACGTCCCGACACGTGCCATGGCCATGTCCTTACGCGTCCTGCGACGTCCTGACTCGTGCAATGGCCACGCCCTGCCATGTCCTGCCATGTTCTACGATGTCATGACTCGTTCCATGGCCACGCCCTTCCATGTCCTGCGAAGTTCTGACTGGTGCCATGTCCAAGCCCTGCCATGTCCTGACGCATCTTAACATGTGCCTCAACCATGTCCTGACGCATCCTGACACATGCCATGGCCATGTCCTGACGCGTCCTTCGACGTCCCGACTCGTGCCATGTCCTGCGACTTCATGAGTCATGCCATGGCCACGCCCTGCTGTGTCCTGACACGTGCCACTGCCATGTCCTGACGCATCCTGACACGTGCCATGACCATGTCCTGACGCGTCCTGAGACGTCCTGAGTCGTGCCTTGGCCACGCCCTGCCATGTCTTGTGACGTCCCGACTCGTGCCATAACCACGCCCTGCCATGTCCAGACGCGTCCTGACACGTGCCATGGCCATGTCGTGACGCGTCCTCACACGTACCATGGCCATGACCTGACGCGTCCTGTGACGTCCTGACTCGATCCATGGCCACGCCCCTCCATGTCCTGTGACGTCCCGACTTGTGCCATGGCCACGCATTGCCATGTCCTGACCCGTCCTGACACCCGTCATGGCCATATCCTGACGTGTCCTGACACGTACCATGGCCATGTCCTGACGCGTCCTACGACGTCCTGACTCGTGCCATGGCCACGCCGTGCCATGTCCTGACGCGTCCCGACACGTGCCATGGCCATGTCATGACGCGTCCTGCGACGTCCTGACACGTGCCATGGCCATGTCCTGACGCGTCCTGACACGTCGCGACTCGTGCCATGGCCTGCGACGTCATGAGTCATGCCATGGCCACGCACTGCCGCGTCTTGACACGTGCCACTACCATGTCTTTACGCGTCCTGACACGTGCCATGGCCATGACCTGACGCGTCCTACAACGTCCTAACTCGTGCCAAGGCCACGCCCTGCCATGTCCTGTCATGTCCTGCGATGTCCTGACTCGTGCCATGGCCACGCCCTGCCATGTCCTGCCATGTCCTGACTCATGCCATGTCCAAGCCCTGCCATGCCCTACCATATGCTGAGTCGTTCCATGGCCACGCCCTGCCATGTCCTGACACGTCCTGACTCGTGCCATGGCCATGCCTTGACGCGTCCTGGCACGTCCTCACTCGTGCCATGGCCATGCCCTGCCATGTCCTGTCATGTCATGCGATGTCTTGACTCGTGCCATGGCCACTCCCTGCCATGTCCTACCATGTCCTGACTCATGCCATGTCCAAGCCCTGCCATGTGCTGAGTCGTTCCATGGCCACGCCTTGGCATGTCCTGACACGCCCTGACTCGTGCCATGGCCATGTCTTGACGCGTCCTGACACGTCCTCACTCGTGCCATGGCCACGCCCTGCCATGGCACGAGGGACGTCCCGACTCGTGCCATGGCCACGCCCTGCCATGTCCTGCGACGTCATGAGTCATGCCATGGCCATGCCCTGCTATGTCCTGACACGTGCCATGGCCATGTCCTGACGCGTCCTGCGACGTCTCGACTCGTGCCATGGCAACGCCCTGCCATGTCTTGCGACGTCATGAGTCATGCCATGAACACGCCCTGCCATGCCCTGACGCATCCTAACACGTGCTACTTCCATGTCCTGGCGCGTCCTGACACGTGTCATGGCCATTTCCTGACGCGTCCTTCGACGTCCCGACTCGTGCCATGTCCTGCGACGTCATGAGTCATGCCATGGACATGCCCTGTTGTGTCCTGACACGTTCCACTGCCATGTCCAGACGCGTCCTGACACGTGCCATGGCCATGTCCTGACGCGTCCTGCGACGTCCTGACTCGTGCCATGGCAACGCCCTGCCATGTCCTCCAATGTACTGACTCGTGCCATGGCCATGCCCTGCCATGTCCTGCGACGTCCTGACTCTTGCCATGGCCACGCCCTGCCATATCCTGCGACGTCATGAGTCATGCCATGGCCACGCCCTGCTATGTCCTGACGCGTCCCGACTCGTGCCATGGCCACGCCCTGCCATGTTCTGACGCGTCCTGACACGTGCCATGGCATGTCCTGATGCGTGATGACAAGTGCCATGGCCTTGTCCTGACGCGTCCTGCGACGTCCTGACTCTTGGCATGGCCACGCCCTGCCATGTCCTGCGACGTCATGAGTCATGCCATGGCCACGCCCTGCCATGTCCGGACGCGTCCTGACACGTGCCATGGCCATGTCCTGATGCGTCCTGACACATGCCATGGCCATTTCCTGATGCGTCCTGACTCGTGCCATGTCCTGCCACGTCATGAGTCATGCCATGGCCACGCCCTGCCATGTCCTGACGCGTCCTGACACGTGCCCTGGCCATGTCCTGATGCGTCCTGACACGTGCCATGGCCATGTCCTGACGCGTCGTTCGACGTCCCGACTCGTGCCATGTCCTACGACGTCATGAGTCATGCCATGGCCACGCCCTGCCGTGTCCTGACAAGTGCCACTGCCATGTCCTAACGCATCCTGACACGTGCCTGGCCATGTCCTGACGCATCCTGACAAGTGCCCTGCCATGTCCTGCGATGTCCTGACTCGTGCCATGGCCACGCCGTGCCATGTCCTGCGATGTCCTGACTCGTGCCATGGCCACGCCCTGCCATGTCCTGACACGTCTTGACACGTGCCATGGCCATGTCTTGACGCGTCACAACACGTCCTGACTAGTGCCATAGCCACGCCATGCCATGTCTTGCGACGTCCCGACTCGTGCCATGGCCACGCCCTGCCATGTAATGACGCGTCCTGACACGTTCCATGGCCATGTCGTGATGCGTCCTGACATGTACCGTGGCTATGTCCTAACGCGTCCTCTGACGTCCTGACTCGATCCATGGCCACGCCCCTCCATGTCCTGTGACGTCCCTACTTGTGTCATGGCCACGCCCTGCCATGTCCAGACCCGTCCTGACACCTGCCATGGCCATATCCTAACGTGTCCTGACACGTACCATGGCCATGTCCTGACGCGTCCTACGACGTCCTGACTCGTGCCATGGCCACGCCGTGCCATGTCCTGACGCGTCCCGACACGTGCCATGGCCATGTCCTGACGCATCCTGACACGTACCATGGCCATGTCCTGACAAGTCCTGCGACGTCATGAGTCGTGCCATGACCACGCCCAACCATGTCCTGCAACGTCATGAGTCATGCCATGGTCACGCCAAGCCATGTCCTGACACATCCTGACACGTGCCACTACCATGTCCTGACGCGTCCTGACACGTGCCATGGCCATGTCCTGACGCGTCCTGACACGTCGCGACTCGTGCCATGTCCTGCAACGTCATGAGTCATGCCATGGCCACACACTGCTGTGTCTTGACACGTGCCACTACCATGTCCTGACGCGTCGTGACATGTGCCATGGCCATGACCTGACGCGTCTATAAACATCCTAACTCGTGCCAAGGCCACGCCCTGCCATGTCCTGTCATGTCCTGACTCATGCCATGTCCAAGCCCTCCCATGCCCTGCCATGTGCTGAGTCGTGCCATGGCCACGCCCTGCCATGTCCTGACACGTCCTGACTCGTGCCATGGCCATGTCTTGACGCGTCCTGACACGTCCTGACTCGTGCCATGGCCACGCCCTGCCATGGCACGAGTGACGTCCCGACTCGTGCCATGGCCACGCCTTGCCATGTCCTGACGCGTCCTGACACGTGCCATGGCCATGTCCTGATGCGTCCTGACACGTACCATGGCCATGTCCTGACGCGTCCTGCGACGTCTCGACTCGTGCCATGGCCACGCCCTGCCATGTTTGCGACGTCATGAGTCATGCCATGATCACGCCCTGCCATGCCCTGACGCATCCTGACACGTGCTAGTGCCATGTCCTGGCGCGTCCTGACACGTGCCATGGCCATGTCCTGACGCGTCCTTCGACGTCCCGACTCGTGCCATGTCCTGCGACGTCATGAGTCATGCCATGGCCACGCCCTGTTGTGTCCTGACACGTGCCACTGCCATGTCCTGACGCGTCCTGACACGTGCCATGGCCATGTCCTGACGCGTCCTGCGACGTCCTGACTCGTGCCATGGCAACGCCCTGCCATGTCCTACCATGTCCTGCAATATCCTGACTCGTGCCAAGGCCACGCCCTGCCATGTCCTCCGATGTCCTTACTCGTGCCATGGCCATGCCTTGCCATGTCCTGCGATGTCCTAATTCGTGACATGGACACGTCCTGCCATGTCCTGACGCGTCCCGACACGTGTCATGGCCATGTCTTCACGCGTCCTGACACATACCATGGCCATGTCCTGATGCGTCCTGGCACGTACCATGGCCATGTCCTGACGCGTCATGCGACGTCCTGGCTCATGCCATGGCCACGCCCTGCCATGTCCTGTGACGTCATGGGTCATGCCATGGCCACGCCCTGCCATGTCCTGATGTGTCCTGACACGTGCCCTGTCCTGACGCGTCCTGACACGTGCCATGGCCATGTCCTGACGCGTCCTGACACGTGCCATGGCCATGTCCTGACGCGTCCTGACACGTGCCATGGCCATGTCCTGACGCGTCCTTCGACGTCCCGACTCGTGCCATGTCCTGCGACGTCATGAGTCATGCCATGGCCACGCCCGACCGTGTCCTCACACGTGCCACTGCCATGTCCTGACACGTCCTAACACGTGCCATGGCCATGTCCTGACGCGTCCTGACACGTCCAGACTCGTGCCATGGCCACGCCCTGCCATGTCTTGCGACGTCATGAGTCATGCCGTGGCCACGCCCTGCCATGTCCAGACGCGTCCTAACACATGCCATGGCCATGTCCTGACGCGTCCTCACACGTACCATGGCCATGACCTGACGCGTCCTATGACGTCCTAACTCGATCCATGGCCACGCCCCTCCATGTCCTGTGACGTCCCGACTCGTGCCATAACCACGCCCTGCCATGTCCAGACGCGTCCTGACACCCGTCATGGCCATATCCTGACGTGTCCTGACACGTACCATGGCCATGTCCTGACGCGTCCTACGACGTCCTGACTCGTGCCATGGCCACGCCCTGCCATGTCCTGACGCGTCCTGACACGTGCCATGGCCATGTCCTGATGCGTCCTGACACGTACCATGGCCATGTCCTGACGCGTCCTTCGACGTCCCGACTCGTGCCATGTCCTGCGACGTCATGAGTCATGCCATGGCCACGCCCTGTTGTGTCCTGACACGTGCCACTGCCATGTCCAGACGCGTCCTGACACGTGCCATGGCCATGTCCTGACGCGTCCTGCGACGTCCTGACTCGTGCCATGGCAACGCCCTGCCATGTCCTACCTTGTCCTGCAATATCCTGACTCGTGCCAAGGCCACGCCCTGCCATGTCCTCCGATGTCCTGACTCGTGCCATGGCCACGCCCTGCCATGTCCTCCGATGCCCTGACTCGTGACATGGACACGCCCTGCCATGTCCTGACGCGTCCCAACACGTGTCATGGCCATGTCCTGAGGCGTCCTGACACGTACCATGGCCATGTCCTGACGCGTGCTGACACGTACCATGGCCATGTCCTGACGCGTCATGCGACGTCCCGACTCGTGCCATGGCCACGCCCTGCCATGTCCTGCGACGTCATGAGTCATGCCATGGCCACGCCCTGCCATGTCCTGACGCATCCTGACACGTGGCACTACCATGTCCTGACGCGTCCTGACACGTGCCATGGCCATGTCCTGACGTGTCCTGACACGTCGTGACTCGTGCCATGTCCTGCGACGTCATGAGTCATGCCATGGCCACGCCCTGCCGTGTCCTGACACGTGCCACTGCCCTGTCCTGACGCGTCCTGACACGTGCCATGGCCATGTCCTGACGCGTCCTCCGACGTCCTGACTCGTGCCATGGCCACGCCCTGCCATGTCCTGCCATGTTCTGCGATGTCCTGACTCGTGCCATGGCCACGCCCTGCCATGTCCTGCGATGTCCTGACTCGTGCCATGTCCAAGCCCTACCATGCCCTTCCATGTGCTGACTCATGCCATGGCCACGCCCTGCCATGTCCTGACGCGTCCTAACACGTGCCATGGCCATGTCCTGACGCGTCCTGACACGTCCTGACTAGTGCCATGGCCACGCCCTTCCATGGCACGAGTGACGTCCCGACTCGTGCCATGGCCACGCCCTGCCATGTCCTGACGCGTCCTGACACGTGCCATGGCCATGACCTGACACGTCCTAAAACGTCCTAACTCGTGCCAAGGCCGCGCCCTGCCATGTCCTGTCATGTCCTGTGATGTCTTGACTCGTGCCATGGCCACGCCCTGCCATGTCCTGACTCATGCCATGTCCAAGCCCTGCCATGTGCTGTGTCGTTCCATGGCCACGCCTTGGCATGTCCTGACACGCCCTGACTCGTGCCATGGCCATGTCTTGACGCGTCCTGACACGTCCTCACTCGTGCCATGGCCACGCCCTGCCATGGCATGAGTGACGTCCCGACTCGTGCCATGGCCACGCCCTGCCATGTTCTGACGCGTCCTGACACGTGCCATGGACATGTCCTGATGCGTCCTGACACGTACCATGGCCATTTCCTGACGCGTCCTGCGACGTCTCGACTCGTGCCATGCCCACGTCCTGCCATGTCTTTTGACTTCATGAGTCATGCCGCGGCCATGCCCATCCATGTCCTGACGGATCCAAACACGTGCCACTGCCATGTCTTGACGCGTCCTGACACGTCCTGACTAGTGCCATGGCCACGCCCTGCCATGTCCTGACGCGTCCTGACACGTGCCCTGGCCATGTCCTGATGCGTCCTGACACGTGCCATGGCCATGTCCTGACGCGTCCTTCGACGTCCCGACTCATGCCATGTCCTACGACGTCATGAGTCATGCCATGGCCACGCCCTGCCGTGTCCTGACAAGTGCCACTGCCATGTCCTGACGCATCCGGACACGTGCCTGGCCATGTCCTGACGCATCCTGACAAGTGCCCTGCCATGTCCTGCGATGTCCTGACTCGTGCCACGTCCTGACTCGTGCCATAGCCACGCCATGCCATGCCTTGCGACGTCCCGACTCGTGCCATGGCCACGCCGTGCCATGTAATGACGCGTCCTGACACGTTCCATGGCCATGTCGTGATGCGTCCTGACATGTACCGTGGCTATATCCTAACACGTCCTGTGACGTCCTGATTCGATCCATGGCCACGCCCCTCCATGTCCTGTGACGTCCCGACTTGTGCCATGGCCACGCCCTGCCATGTCCAGACCAGTCCTGACACCTGCCATGGCCATATCCTGACGTGTATTGACACGTATCATGGCCATGTCCTGATGCGGCCTGCGACGTCCTGACTCATGTCATGGCCACGCCCTGCCATGTCCTGACGCGTCCCGACACGTGCCCTGGCCATGTCTTGATGCGTCCTGACACGTGCCATGGCCATGTCGTGACGCGTCCTTCGACGTCCCGACTCGTGCCATGTCCTACGACGTCATGAGTCATGCCATGGCCACGCCCTGCCGTGTCCTGACAAGTGCCACTGCCATGTCCTGACGCATCCTGACACGTGCCTGGCCATGTACTGACGCATCCTGACAAGTGCCCTGCCATGTTCTGCGATGTCCTGACTCGTGCCATGGCCACGCCGTGCCATGTCCTGCGATGTCCTGACTCGTGCCATGGCCACGCCCTGCCATGCCCTGACACGTCCTGACACGTGCCATGGCCATGTCTTGACGCGTCACGACACGTCCTGACTCGTGCCATAGCCACGCCATGCCATGCCTTGCGACGTCCCGACTCGTGCCATGGCCACGCCCTGCCATGTAATGACGCGTCCTGACACGTTCCATGGCCATGTCGTGATGCGTCCTGACATGTACCGTGGCTATGTCCTAACGCGTCCTGTGACGTCCTGACTCGATCCATGGCCACGCCCCTCCATGTCCTGTGACGTCCCGACTTGTGCCATGGCCACGCCCTGCCATGTCCAGACCAGTCCTGACACCTGCCATGGCCATATCCTGACGTGTCCTGACACGTATCATGGCCATGTCCTGATGCGGCCTGCGACGTCCTGACTCGTGCCATGGCCACGCCGTGCCATGTCCTGACGCATCCTGACACGTTCCATGGCCATGTCGTGATGTGTCTTGACATGTACCGTGGCTATGTCCTGACGCGTCCTGTGACGTCCTGACTCGATCCAAGGCCACGCCCCTCCATGTCATGTGACGTCCCGACTTGTGCCATGGCCATGTCTTGACGTGTCCTGACGCGTACCATGGCCATGTCCAGACGCATCCCGACACGTGCCATGGCCATGTCTTGACGCGTCCTGACACGTGCCATGGCCATGTCCTGACACGTCCTTCGACGTCCTGACTCGTGCCATGGCCACGCCCTGCCATGTCCTGCCATGTCCTGCGATGTCCTGACTCGTGCCATGTCCAAGCCCTACCATGCCCTTCCATGTGCTGACTCATGCCATGGCCACGCCCTACCATGTCCTGACACGTCCTGACTCGTGCCATGGCCATGTCTTGACGCGTCCTGACACGTCCTGACTAGTGCCATGGCAACGCCCTTCCATGGCACGAGTGACGTCCCGACTCGTGCCATGGCCATGTCTTGACGCGTCCTGACACGTCCTGACTAGTGCCATGGCCACGCCCTTCCATGGCACGAGTGACGTCCCGACTCGTGCCATGGCCACGCCCTGCCATGTCCTGACGCGTCGTGACACGTGCCCTGGCCATGTCCTGATGTATCCTGACACGTACCATTGCCATGTCCTGACGCGTCATGCGACGTCTCGACTCGTGCCATGGCCACGCCCTGCCATGTCTTGCGACTTCATGAGTCATGCCGCGGCCACGCCCTGCCATGTCCTGACGGATCCTAACACGTGCCACTGCCATGTCTTGACGCGTCCTGACACGTCCTGACTAGTGCCATGGCCACGCCCTTCCATGGCACGAGTGACGTCCCGACTCGTGCCATGGCCACGCCCTTCCATGTCCTGACGCGTCCTGACACGTGCCCTGGCCATGTCTTAATGCGTCCTGACACGTGCCATGGCCTTGTCCTGACGCGTCCTTCGACGTCCCGACTCATGCCATGTCCTACGACGTCATGAGTCATGTCATGGCCACGCCCTGCCGTGTCCTGACAAGTGCCACTGCCATGTCCTGACGCATCCTGACACGTGCCTGGCCATGTCCTGACGCATCCTGACAAGTGCCCTGCCATGTCCTGCGATGTCCTGACTCGTGCCATGGCCACGCCGTGCCATGTCCTGCGATGTCCTGACTCGTGCCATGGCCACGCCCTGCCATGCCCTGCCATGCCCTGACACGTCCTGACACGTGCCATGGCCATGTCTTGACGCGTCACGACACGTCCTGACTCGTTCCATAGCCACGCCATGCCATGCCTTGCGACGTCCCGACTCGTGCCATGGCCACGCCCTGCCATGTAATGACGCGTCCTGACACGTTCCATGGCCATGTCGTGATGCGTCCTGACATGTACCGTGGCTATGTCCTAACGCGTCCTGTGACGTCCTGACTCGATCCATGGCCACGCCCCTCCATGTCCTGTGACGTCCCGACTTGTGCCATGGCCACGCCCTGCCATGTCCAGACCAGTCCTGACACCTGCCATGGCCATATCCTGACGTGTCCTGACACGTATCATGGCCATGTCCTGATGCGGCCTGCGACGTCCTGACTCGTGCCATGGCCACGCCCTGCCATGTCCTGACACATCCCGACACGTGCCCTGGCCATGTCCTGATGCGTCTGACACGTGCCATGGCCATGTCCTGACGCGTCCTTCGACGTCCCGACTCGTGCCATGTCCTACGACGTCATGAGTCATGCCATGGCCACGCCCTGCCGTGTCCTGACAAGTGCCACTGCCATGTCCTGAGGCATCCTGACACGTGCCATGCCATGTAATGACGCATCCTGACAAGTGCCCTGCCATGTTCTGCGATGTCCTGACTCGTGCCATGGCCACGCCGTGCCATGTCCTGCGATGTCCTGACTCGTGCCATGGCCACGCCCTGCCATGCCCTGACACGTCCTGACACGTGCCATGGCCATGTGTTGACGCGTCACGACACGTCCTGACTCGTGCCATAGCCACGCCATGCCATGCCTTGCGACGTCCCGACTCGTGCCATGGCCACGCCCTGCCATGTAATGACGCGTCCTGACACGTTCCATGGCCATGTCGTGATGCGTCCTGACATGTACCGTGGCTATGTCCTAACGCGTCCTGTGACGTCCTGACTCGATCCATGGCCACGCCCCTCCATGTCCTGTGACGTCCCGACTTGTGCCATGGCCACGCCCTGCCATGTCCAGACCAGTCCTGACACCTGCCATGGCCATATCCTGACGCGTCCTGACACGTATCATGGCCATGTCCTGATGCGGCCTGCGACGTCCTGACTCGTGCCATGGCCACGCCGTGCCATGTCCTGACGCGTCCCGACACGTGCCATGGCCATGTCCTGACGCATCCTGACACGTTCCATGGCCATGTCGTGATGCGTCTTGACATGTACCGTGGCTATGTCCTAACGCGTCATGTGACATCCTGACTCGATCCATGGCCACGCCCCTCCATGTCCTGTGACGTCCCGACATGTGCCATGGCCACGCCCTGCCATGTCCAGACCAGTCCTGACACCTGCCATGGCCATATCCTGACGTGTCCTGACACGTATCATGGCCATGTCCTGATGCGGCCTGCGACGTCCTGACTCGTGCCATGGCCACGCCCTGCCATGTCCTGACGCATCCCGACACGTGCCCTGGCCATGTCCTGATGCGTCCTGACACGTGCCATGGCCATCTCCTGACGCGTCCTTCGACGTCCCGACTCGTGCCATGTCCTACGACGTCATGAGTCATGCCATGGCCACGCCCTGACGTGTCCTGACAAGTGCCACTGCCATGTCCTGACGCATCCTGACACGTGCCTGGCCATGTACTGACGCATCCTGACAAGTGCCATGCCATGTTCTGCGATGTCCTGACTCGTGCCAAGGCCACGCCCTGCCATGTCCTCTGATGTCCTGACTCGTGCCATGGCCATGCCCTGCCATGTCCTCCGATGCAATGACTTGTTACATGGACACGCCCTGCCATGTCCTGACGCGTCCCAATACGTGTCATGGCCATGTCCTGAGGCGTCCTGATACGTACCATGGCCATGTCCTGACGCGTGCTGACACGTACCATGGCCATGTCCTGACGCGTCATGCGACGTCCCGACTCGTGCCATGGCCACGCCCTGCCATGTCCTGCGACGTCATGAGTCATGCCATGGCCACGCCCTGCCATGTCCTGACGCATCCTGACACGTGGCACTACCATGTCATGACGCGTCCTGACACGTGCCATGGCCATGTCCTGACGTGTCCTGACACGTCGTGACTCGTGCCATGTCCTGTGACGTCATGAGTCATGCCATGGCCACGCCCTGCCGTGTCCTGACACGTGCCACTGCCCTGTCCTGACGCGTCCTGACACGTGCCATGGCCATGTCCTGACGCGTCCTCCGACGTCCTGACTCGTGCCATGGCCACGCCCTGCCATGTCCTGCCATGTTCTGCGATGTCCTGACTCGTGCCATGGCCACGCCCTGCCATGTCCTGCGATGTCCTGACTCGTGCCATGTCCAAGCCCTACCATGCCCTTCCATGTGCTGACTCATGCCATGGCCACGCCCTACCATGTCCTGACACGTCCTGACTCGTGCCATGGCCATGTCTTGACGTTTCCTGACACGTCCTGACTAGTGCCATGGCCACGCCCTTCCATGGCACGAGTGACGTCCCGACTCGTGCCATGGCCACGCCCTGCCATGTCCTGACGCGTCCTGACACGTGCCCTGGCCATGTCCTGATGTGTCCTGACACGTACCATTGCCATGTCCTGACGCGTCATGCGACGTCTCGACTCGTGCCATGGCCACGCCCTGCCATGTCTTTTGACTTCATGAGTCATGCCGCGGCCACGCCCTGCCATGTCCTGACGGATCCTAACACGTGCCACTGCCATGTCTTGACGCGTCCTGACACGTCCTGACTAGTGCCATGGCCACGCCCTGCCATGTCCTGACGCGTCCTGACACGTGCCCTGGCCATGTCCTGATGCGTCCTGACACGTGCCATGGCCATGTCCTGACGCGTCCTTCGACGTCCCGACTCATGCCATGTCCTACGACGTCATGAGTCATGCCATGGCCACGCCCTGCCGTGTCCTGACAAGTGCCACTGCCATGTCCTGACGCATCCTGACACGTGCCTGGCCATGTCCTGACGCATCCTGACAAGTGCCCTGCCATGTCCTGCGATGTCCTGACTCGTGCCACGTCCTGACTCGTGCCATAGCCACGCCATGCCATGCCTTGCGACGTCCCGACTCGTGCCATGGCCACGCCCTGCCATGTAATGACGCGTCCTGACACGTTCCATGGCCATGTCGTGATGCGTCCTGACATGTACCGTGGCTATGTCCTAACACGTCCTGTGACGTCCTGACTCGATCCATGGCCACGCCCCTCCATGTCCTGTGACGTCCCGACTTGTGCCATGGCCACGCCCTGCCATGTCCAGACCAGTCCTGACACCTGCCATGGCCATATCCTGACGTGTCCTGACACGTATCATGGCCATGTCCTGATGCGGCCTGCGACGTCCTGACTCGTGCCATGGCCACGCCCTGCCATGTCCTGACGCGTCCCGACACGTGCCCTGGCCATGTCCTGATGCGTCCTGACACGTGCCATGGCCATGTCCTGACGCGTCCTTCGACGTCCCGACTCGTGCCATGTCCTACGACGTCATGAGTCATGCCATGGCCACGCCCTGCCGTGTCCTGACAAGTGCCACTGCCATGTCCTGACGCATCCTGACACGTGCCTGGCCATGTACTGACGCATCCTGACAAGTGCCCTGCCATGTTCTGCGATGTCCTGACTCGTGCCATGGCCACGCCGTGCCATGTCCTGCGATGTCCTGACTCGTGCCATGGCCACGCCCTGCCATGCCCTGACACGTCCTGACACGTGCCATGGCCATGTGTTGACGCGTCACGACACGTCCTGACTCGTGCCATAGCCACGCCATGCCATGCCTTGCGACGTCCCGACTCGTGCCATGGCCACGCCCTGCCATGTAATGACGCGTCCTGACACGTTCCATGGCCATGTCGTGATGCGTCCTGACATGTACCGTGGCTATGTCCTAACGCGTCCTGTGACGTCCTGACTCGATCCATGGCCACGCCCCTCCATGTCCTGTGACGTCCCGACTTGTGCCATGGCCACGCCCTGCCATGTCCAGACCAGTCCTGACACCTGCCATGGCCATATCCTGACGTGTCCTGACACGTATCATGGCCATGTCCTGATGCGGCCTGCGACGTCCTGACTCGTGCCATGGCCACGCCGTGCCATGTCCTGACGCATCCTGACACGTTCCATGGCCATGTCGTGATGCGTCTTGACATGTACCGTGGCTATGTCCTGACGCGTCCTGTGACGTCCTGACTCGATCCAAGGCCACGCCCCTCCATGTCCTGTGACGTCCCGACTTGTGCCATGGCCATGTCTTGACGTGTCCTGACGCGTACCATGGCCATGTCCTGACGCATCCCGACACGTGCCATGGCCATGTCTTGACGCGTCCTGACACGTGCCATGGCCATGTCCTGACACGTCCTGACACGTCCTGACGCGTACCATGGCCATGTCCTGACGCATCCCGACACGTGCCATGGCCATGACCTGACGCGTCCTAAAACGTCCTAACTCGTGCCATGGCCACGCCCTGCCATGTCCTGTCATGTCCTGCGATGTCCTGACTCGTGCCATGGCCACGCCCTGCCATGTCCTGCCATGTCCTGACTCATGCCATGTCCAAGCCCTGCCATGCCCTGCCATGTGCTGAGTCGTTCCATGGCCACGCCCTGCCATGTCCTGACACGTCCTGACTCGTGCCATGGCCATGTCTTGACGCGTCCTGACACGTCCTCACTCGTGCCATGGCCACGCCCTGCCATGGCACGAGTGACGTCCCGACTCGTGCCATGGCCACGCCCTGCCATGTTCTGACGCGTCCTGACACGTGCCATGGACATGTCCTGATGCGTCCTGACACGTACCATGGCCATTTCCTGACGCGTCCTGCGACGTCTCGACTCGTGCCATGGCAACGCCCTGCCATGTCTTGCGACGTCATAAGTCATGCCATGATCACGCCCTGCCATGCCCTGAAGCATCCTGACACGTGCTAGTGCCATGTCCTGGCGCGTCCTGACACGTGCCATGGCCATGTCCTGACGCGTCCTTCGACGTCCCGACTCGTGCCATGTCCTGCGACGTCATGAGTCATGCCATGGCCACGCCCTGTTGTGTCCTGACACGTGCCACTGCCATGTCCAGACGCGTCCTGACACGTGCCATGGCCATGTCCTGACGCGTCCTGCGACGTCCTGACTCGTGCCATGGCAACGCCCTGCCATGTCCTACCTTGTCCTGCAATATCCTGACTCGTGCCAAGGCCACGCCCTGCCATGTCCTCCGATGTCCTGACTCGTGCCATGGCCACGCCCTGCCATGTCCTCCGATGCCATGACTCGTGACATGGACACGCCCTGCCATGTCCTGACGCGTCCCAACACGTGTCATGGCCAATACCTGAGGCGTCCTGATACGTACCATGGCCATGTCCTGACGCGTGCTGACACGTACCATGGCCATGTCCTGACGCGTCATGCGACGTCCCGACTCGTGCCATGGTCACGCCCTGCCATGTCCTACGACGTCATGAGTCATGCCATGGCCACGCCCTGCCATGTCCTGACGCATCCTGACACGTGGCACTACCATGTCCTGACGCGTCCGGACACGTGCCATGGCCATGTCCTGACGTGTCCTGACACGTCGTGACTCGTGCCATGTCCTGCGACGTCATGAGTCATGCCATGGCCACGCCCTGTCGTGTCCTGACACGTGCCACTGCCCTGTCCTGACGCGTCCTGACACGTGCCATGGCCATGTCCTGACGCGTCCTCCGACGTCCTGACTCGTGCCATGGCCACGCCCTGCCATGTCCTGCCATGTTCTGCGATGTCCTGACTCGTGCCATGGCCACGCCCTGCCATGTCCTGCGATGTCCTGACTCGTGCCATGTCCAAGCCCTACCATGCCCTTCCATGTGCTGACTCATGCCATGGCCACGCCCTACCATGTCCTGACGCGTCCTGACACGTGCCATGGCCATGTCCTGACGCGTCCTGACACGTCGCGACTCGTGCCATGTCCTACGACGTCATGAGTCATGCCATGGCCACGCACTGCCGCGTCATGACACGTGCCACTACCATGTCTATTCGCGTCCTGACACGTGCCATGGCCATGACCTGACACGTCCTAAAACGTCCTAACTCGTGCCAAGGCCACGCCCTGCCATGTCCTGTCATGTCCTGTGATGTCTTGACTCGTGCCATGGCCACGCCCTGCCATGTCCTGCCATGTCCTGACTCATGCCATGTCCAAGCCCTGCCATGTGCTGAGTCGTTCCATGGCCACGCCTTGGCATGTCCTGACACGCCCTGACTCGTGCCATGGCCATGTCTTGACGCGTCCTGACACGTCCTCACTCGTGCCATGGCCACGCCCTGCCATGGCACGAGTGACGTCCCGACTCGTGCCATGGCCACGCCCTGCCATGTTCTGACGCGTCCTGACACGTGCCATGGCCATGTCCTGATGCGTCCTGACACGTACCATGGCCATGTCCTGACGCATCCTGCGACGTCTCGACTCGTGCCATGGCAACGCCCTGCCATGTCTTGCGACGTCATGAGTCATGCCATGATCACGCCCTGCCATGCCCTGACGCATCCTGACACGTGCTAGTGCCATGTCCTGGCGCGTCCTGACACGTGCCATGGCCATGTCCTGACGCGTCCTTCGACGTCCCGACTCGTGCCATGTCCTGCGACGTCATGAGTCATGCCATGGCCACGCCCTGTTGTGTCCTGACACGTGCCACTGCCATGTCCAGACGCGTCCTGACACGTGCCATGGCCATGTCCTGACGCGTCCTGCGACGTCCTGACTCGTGCCATGGCAACGCCGTGCCATGTCCTACCTTGTCCTGCAATATCCTGACTTGTGCCAAGGCCACGCCCTACCATGTCCTCCGATGTCCTGACTCGTGCCATGGCCACGCCCTGCCAGGTCCTCCGATGCCCTGACTCGTGACATGGACACGCCCTTCCATGTCCTGACGCGTCCCAACACGTGTCATGGCCATGTCCTTAGGCGTGCTGACACGTACCATGGCCATGTCCTGACGCGTGCTGACACGTACCATGGCCATATCCTGACGCGTCATGCGACATCCCGACTCGTGCCATGGCCACGCCCTGCCATGTCCTGCAACGTCATGAGTCATGCCATGGCCACACCCTGCCATGTCCTGACGCATCCTGACACGTGGCACTACCATGTCCTGACGCGTCCTGACACGTGCCATGGCCATGTCCTGACGTGTCCTGACACGTCGTGACTCGTGCCATGTCCTGTGACGTCATGAGTCATGCCAAGGCCATGCCCTGCTGTGTCTTGACACGTGCCACATGTTCTGTCCTGACCCGTCCTGACACGTGCCATGGCCATGTCCTGACGCGTCCTCCGACGTCCTGACTCGTGCCATGGCCAAGCCCTGCCATGTCCTGCCATGTTCTGCGATGTCCTGACTCGTGCCATGGCCACGCCCTGCCATGTCGTGCGATGTCCTGACTCGTGCCATGTCCAAGCCCTACCATGCCCATCCATGTGCTGACTCATGCCATGGCCACGCCCTACCATGTCCTGACACGTCCTGACTCGTGCCATGGCCATGTCTTGACGTTTCCTGACACGTCCTGACTAGTGCCATGGCCACGCCCTTCCATGGCACGAGTGACGTCCCGACTCGTGCCATGGCCACGCCCTGCCACGTCCTGACGCGTCCTGACACGTGCCCTGGCCATGTCCTGATGTGTCCTGGCACATACCATTGCCATGTCCTGACGCGTCATGCGACGTCTCGACTCGTGCCATGGCCACGCCCTGCCATGTCTTTTGACTTCATAAGTCATGCCGCGGCCACGCCCATCCATGTCCTGACGGATCCTAACACGTGCCACTGCCATGTCTTGACGCGTCCTGACACGTCCTGACTAGTGCCATGGCCACGCCCTGCCATGTCCTGACGCGTCCTGACACGTGCCCTGGCCATGTCCTGATTCGTCCTGACACGTGCCATGGCCATGTCCTGACGCGTCCTTCGACGTCCCGACTCATGCCATGTCCTACGATGTCATGAGTCATGTCATGGCCACGCCCTGCCGTGTCCTGACAAGTGCCACTGCCATGTCCTGCGATGTCCTGACTCATGCCATAGCCACGCGCTGCCATGTCCTGCCATGTCCTGACTCATGCCATGTCCAAGCCCTGCCATGCCCTGCCATGTGCTGAGTCGTTCCATGGCCACGCCCTGCCATGTCCTGACACGTCCTGACTCGTGCCATGGCCATGTCTTGACGCGTCCTGACACGTCCTCACTCGTGCCATGGCCACGCCCTGCCATGGCATCAGTGACGTCCCGACTCGTGCCATGGCCACGCCCTGCCATGTTCTGACGCGTCCTGACACGTACCATGGACATGTGCTGATGCGTCCTGACACGTATCATGGCCATTTCTTGACGCGTCCTGCGACGTCTCGACTCGTGCCATGGCAACGCCCTGCCATGTCTTGCGACGTCATAAGTCATGCCATGATCACGCCCTGCCATGCCCTGACGCATCCTGACACGTGCTAGTGCCATGTCCTGGCGCGTCCTGACACGTGCCATGGCCATGTCCTGACGCGTCCTTCGACGTCCCGACTCGTGCCATGTCCGCGACGTCATGAGTCATGCCATGGCCACGCCCTGTTGTGACCTGACACGTGCAACTGCCATGTCCAGACGCGTCCTGACACGTGCCATGGCCATGTCGTGATGCGTCCTGCGACGTCCTGACTCGTGCCATGGCAACGCCCTGCCATGTCCTACCTTGTCCTGCAATATCCTGACTCGTGCCAAGGCCACTCCCTGCGATGTCCTCCGATGTCCTGACTCATGCCATGGCCACGCCCTGCCATGTCCTCTGATGCCATGACTCGTGACATGGACACGCCCTGCCATGTCCTGACGAGTCCCAACACGTGTCATGGCCAATACCTGAGGCGTCCTGATACGTGCCATGGCCATGTCTTGACGCATCCTGACACGTGCCATGGCCATGTCCTGACACGTCCTTCGATGTCCTGACTCGTGCCATGTCCACGCCCTGCCATGTCCTGCCATGTCCTGCGATGTCCTGACTCGTGCCATGTCCAAGCCCTACCATGCCCTTCCATGTGCTGACTCATGCCATGGCCACGCCCTACCATGTCCTGACACGTCCTGACTCGTGCCTTGGCCATGTCTTGACGCGTCCTGACTCGTCCTGACTAGTGCCATGGCCATGCCCTTCCATGGCACGAGTGACGTCCCAACTCGTGCCATGGCCATGTCTTGACCCATCCTGACACGTCCTGAGTAGTGCCAAGGCCACGCCCTTCCATGGCACGAGTGACGTCCCAACAAGTGCCATGGCCACGCCCTGCCATGTCCTAACGCGTCGTGACACGTGCCGTGGCCATGTCTTGATGTATCCTGACACGTACCATTGCCATGTCCTGACGCGTCATGCGACGTCTCGACTCGTGCCATGGCCACGCCTTGCCATGTCTTGCGACGTCATGAGTCATGCCGCGGCCACACCCTGCCATGTCCTGACGGATCCTATCACGTGCCACTGCCATGTCTTGACGCGTCCTGCCACGCCCTGCCATGTCCTGCGACGTCAAGAGTCATGCCACGGCCACGCCCTGCCATGTCCTGACGCATACTGACACGTGCCCTGGCCATGTCTTAATGCGTCCTGACACGTGCCATGGCCTTATCCTGACGCGTCCTTCGACGTCCTGACTCATGCCATGTCCTACGACGTCATGAGTCATGTCATGGCCACGCCCTGCCGTGTCCTGACACGTGCCACTGCCCTGTCCTCACGCGTCCTGACACGTGCCATGGCCATGTCCTGACGCATCCTGACAAGTGCTCTACCATGTCCTGCGATGTCCTGACTCGTGCCATGGCCACGCCGTGCCATGTCTTGCGATGTCCTGACTCGTGCCATGGCCACGCCCTGCCATGCCCTTCCATGCTCTAACACGTCCTGACACGTGCCATGGCCATGTCTTGACGCGTCACGACACGTCCTGACTCGTTCCATAGCCACGCCATGCCATGCCTTGCGACGTCCCGACTCGTGCCATGGCCACGCCCTGCCATGTAATGACGCGTCCTGACACGTTCCATGGCCATGTCGTGATGCGTCCTGACATGTACCGTGGCTATGTCCTAACGCGTCCTGTGACGTCCTGACTCGATCCATGGCCACGCCCCTCCATGTCCTGTGACGTCCCGACTTGTGCCATGGCCACGCCCTGCCATGTCCAGACCAGTCCTGACACCTGCCATGGCCATATCCTGACGTGTCCTGACACGTATCATGGCCATGTCCTGATGCGGCCTGCGACGTCCTGACTCGTGCCATGGCCACGCCCTGCCATGTCCTGACGCGTCCCGACACGTGCCCTGGCCATGTCCTGATGCGTCCTGACACGTGCCATGGCCATGTCCTGACGCGTCCTTCGACGTCCCGACTCGTGCCATGTCCTACGACGTCATGAGTCATGCCATGGCCACGCCCTGCCGTGTCCTGACAAGTGCCACTGCCATGTCCTGACGCATCCTGACACGTGCCTGGCCATGTCCTGACGCATCCTGACAAGTGCCCTGCCATGTCCTGCGATGTCCTGACTCGTGCCATGGCCACGCCGTGCCATGTCCTGCGATGTCCTGACTCGTGCCATGGCCACGCCCTGCCATGCCCTGACACGTCCTGACACGTGCCATGGCCATGTGTTGACGCGTCATGACACGTCCTGACTCGTGCCATAGCCACGCCATGCCATGCCTTGCGACGTCCCGACTCGTGCCATGGCCACGCCCTGCCATGTAATGACGCGTCCTGACACGTTCCATGGCCATGTCGTGATGCGTCCTGACATGTACCGTGGCTATGTCCTAACGCGTCCTGTGACGTCCTGACTCGATCCATGGCCACGCCCCTCCATGTCCTGTGACGTCCCGACTTGTGCCATGGCCACGCCCTGCCATGTCCAGACCAGTCCTGACACCTGCCATGGCCATATCCTGACGTGTCCTGACACGTATCATGGCCATGTCCTGATGCGGCCTGCGACGTCCTGACTCGTGCCATGGCCACGCCCTGCCATGTCCTGACGCGTCCCGACACGTGCCCTGGCCATGTCCTGATGCGTCCTGACACGTGCCATGGCCATGTCCTGACGCGTCCTTCGACGTCCCGACTCGTGCCATGTCCTACGACGTCATGAGTCATGCCATGGCCACGCCCTGCCGTGTCCTGACAAGTGCCACTGCCATGTCCTGACGCATCCTGACACGTGCCATGGCCATGTCCTGACGCATCCTGACAAGTGCCCTGCCATGTTCTGCGATGTCCTGACTCGTGCCATGGCCACGCCGTGCCATGTCCTGCGATGTCCTGACTCGTGCCATGGCCACGCCCTGCCATGCCCTGACACGTCCTGACACGTGCCATGGCCATGTCTTGACGCGTCACGACACGTCCTAACTCGTGCCATAGCCACGCCATGCCATGCCTTGCGACATCCCGACTCGTGCCATGGCCACGCCCCGCCATGTAATGACGCGTCCTGACACGTTCCATGGCCATATCGTGATGCGTCCTGACATGTACCGAGGCTATGTCCTACCGCGTCCTGTGACGTCCTGACTCGATCCATGGCCACGCCCCTCCATGTCTTTTGACGTCCCGACTTGTGCCACGGCCACGCCCTGCCATGTCCAGACCAGTCCTGACACCTGCAATGGCCATATCCTGACGTGTCCTGACACGTACCATGGCCATGCCCTGATGCGGCCTGCGACGTCCTGACTCGTGCCATGGCCAAGCCGTGCCATGTCCTGACGCATCCTTACACGTTCCATGGCCATGTCTTGACGCATCTGACACGTTCCATGGCCATGTCGTGATGCGTCTTGACATGTACCGTGGCTATGTCCTAACGCGTCCTGTGACGTCCTGACTCGATCAATGGCCACGCCCCTCCATGTCCTTGCGACGTCCCGACTCGTGCCATGGCCACGCCCTGCCATGTAATGACGCGTTCTGACACATTCCATGGCCATGTCGTGATGCGTCCTGACATGTACCGTGGCTATGTCCTAGCGCGCCCTGTGACGTCCCGACTCGATCCATGGCCACGCCCCTCCATGTCCTGTGACGTCCCGACTTGTGCCATGGCCACGCCCTGCCATGTCCAGACCAGTCCTGACACCTGCCATGGCCATATCCTGACGTGTCCTGACACGTATCATGGCCATGTCCTGATGCGGCCTGCGACGTCCTGACTCGTGCCATGGCCACGCCCTGCCATGTCCCGACAAGTCCCGACACGTGCCCTGGCTATGTCCTGATGCGTCCTGACACGTGCCATGGCCATGTCCTGACGCGTCCTTCGACGTCCCGACTCGTGCCATGTCCTATGACGTCATGAGTCATGCCATGGCCATGCCCTGACGTGTCCTGACAAGTGCCACTGCCATGTCCTGATGCATTCTGACACGTGCCTGGCCATGTACTGACGCATCCTGAAAAGTGCCATGCCATTTTCTGCGATGTCCTGACTCGTGCCAAGGCAACGCCCTGCCATGTCCTCTGATGTCCTGACTCGTGCCATGGCCACGCCCTGCCATGTCCTGCGATGTCCTGACTCGTGACATGGACACGCCCTGCCATGTCCTGACGCGTCCCAACACGTGTCATGGCCATGTCCTGACGCGTCCTGACACGTACCATGGCCATGTCCTGACGCGTCCTGACACGTACCATGGCCATGTCCTGACGCGTCATGCGACGTCCCGACTCGTGCCATGGCCACGCCCTGCCATGTCCTGCGACGTCATGAGTCATGCCATGGCCACGCCCTGCCATGTCCTGACGCATCCTGACACGTGGCACTACCATGTCCTGACGCGTCCTGACACGTGCCATGGCCATGTCCTGACGCGTCCTGACACGTCGTGACTCGTGCCATGTCCTGCGACGTCATGAGTCATGCCATGGCCACGCCCTACCGTGTCCTAACACGTGCCACTGCCATGTCCTGACACGTCCTGACACGTGCCATGGCCATGTCCTGACGCGTCCTGCGACGTCCTGACTCGTGCCATGGCCACGCCCTGCCATGTCCTGCCATGTTCTGCGATGTCCTGACTCGTGCCATGGCCACGCCCTGCCATGTCCTGCGATGTCCTGACTCGTGCCATGTCCAAGCCCTACCATGCCCTGCCATGTGCTGACTCATGCCATGGCCACGCCCTGCCATGTCCTGACACGTCCTGACTCGTGCCATGGCCATGTCTTGACGCGTCCTGACACGTCCTGACTAGTGCCATGGCCACGCCCTTCCATGGCACGAGTGACGTCCCGACTCGTGCCATGGCCACGCCCTGCCATGTCCTGACGTGTCCTGACACGTGCCCTGGCCATGTCCTGATATGTCCTGACACGTACCATTGCCATGTCCTGACGCATCCTGCGAGGTCCTGACTTGTGCCATGGCCACGCCCTGCCATGTCCTGACACGTCCTGACACGTGCCATGGCCATGTCTTGACGCGTCACAACACGTCCTGACTCATGCCATAGCCACGCCATGCCATGTCTTGCGACGTCCCGACTCGTGCCATGGCTACGCCCTGCCATATAATGACGCGTCCTGACACGTTCCATGGCCATGTCGTGATGCGTCCTGACATGTACCGTGGCTATGTCCTGACGCGTCCTGCGACGTCCTGACTCGTGCCATGGCCACGCCCTGCCATGTCCTGCCATGTCCTGACTCGTGCCATGGCCACGCCTTGCCATGTCCTGCGATGTCCTGACTCGTGCCATGGATACGCTTTGCCATGTCCTGTGACGTCCTGACTCGATCCATGGCAACACCCCTCCATGTCCTGTGACGTCCCGAGTTGTGCCATGGCCACGCCTTGCCATGTCCAGACCCGTCCCGACACCTGCCATGGCCGTATCCTGACGTGTCCTGACACGTACCATGGCCATGTCCTGACGCGTCCTACGACGTCCTGACTCGTGCCATGGCCACGCCGTGCCATGTCCAGACACGTCCCGACACGTGCCATGGCCATGTCCTGACGCATCCTGACACGTACCATGGCCATGTCATGACGCGTCCTGCGACGTCCCGACTCGTGCCATGACCACGCCCTTCCATGTCCTGCAACGTCATGAGTCATGCCATGGCCACGCCATGCCATGTCCTGACACATCCTGACACGTGCCACTGCCATGTCCTGACGCATCCTGACACGTGCCATGGCCATGTCCTAACGAGTCCTGCGACGTCGTGACTCGTGCCATGGCCATGCCTTGCCATGTATTGTGACGTCCCGACTCGTGCCATTACCACGACCTGCCATGTCCTGACGCGTCCCGACACGTGCCATGGCCATGTCCTGACGAGTCCTGACACGTCGTGACTCGTGCCATGTCCTGCGACGTCATGAGTCATGCCATGGCCACGCCATGCCGTGTCCTAACACGTGCCACTGCCATGTCCTGACACGTCCTGACACGTGCCATGGCCATGTCCTGACGCGTCCTGCGACGTCCTGACTAGTGCCATGGCCACGCCCTTCCATGGCACGAGTGACGTCGTGACTCGTGCCATGGCCACGACGTGCCATGTCCTGCCGCGTCCCAACGCGTGCCTTGTCCATGTCCTGACGCATCCTGACACGTACCATGGCCTTGTCATGATGCGTCCTGCGATGTCATGAGTCATGCCATGGCCATGCCATGCCATGTCCTGACACATCCTGACACGTGCCACTACCATGTCCTGACGCGTCCTGACACGTGCCATGGCCATGTCCTGACGCGTCCTGACACGTCGCGACTCGTGCCATGTCCTGCGACGTCATGAGTCATGCCATGGCCACGCACTGCCGCGTCATGACACGTGCCACTACCATGTCTATACGCGTCCTGACACGTGCCATGGCCATGACCTGACGCGTCCTAAAACGTCCTAACTCGTGCCAAGGCCACGCCCTGCCATGTCCTGACATGTCCTGCGATGTCCTGACTCGTGCCATGGCCACGCCCTGCTATGTCCTGCCATGTCCTGACTCATGCCATGTGCAAGCCCTGCCATGCCCTGCCATGTGCTGAGTCGTTCCATGGCCACGCCCTGCCATGCCCTGACATGTCCTGACTCGTGCCATGGCCATTTCTTGACGCGTCCTGACACGTCCTCACTCGTGCCAAGGCCACGCCCTGCCATAGCACGAGTGACGTCCCGACTCGTGCCATGGCCACGCCCTGCCATGTCCTAACGCGTCCTGACACGTGCCATGGCCATGTCCTGATGCGTCCTGACACGTACCATGGCCATGTCCTGACGCGTCCTGCGACGTCTCGACTCGTGCCATGGCCACGCCCTGCCATGTCTTGCGACGTCATGAGTCATGCCATGATCACGCCCTGCCATGCCCTGACGTATCCTGACACGTGCAAGTGCCATGTCCTGGCGCGTCCTGACACGTGCCATGGCCACGTCCTGACGCGTCCTTCGACGTCCTGACTCGTGCCATGTCCTGCGACGTCATGAGTAATGCCATGGCCACGCCCTGTTGTGTCCTTACACGTGCCACTGCCATGTCCAGACGCGTCCTGACACGTGCCATGGCCATGTCCTGACGCGTCCTGCGACGTCCTGACTCGTGCCATGGCAACGCCCTGCCATGTCCTACCTTATCCTGCAATATCCTGACTCGTGCCAAGGCCACGCCCTGCCATGTCCTCCGATGTCCTGACTCGTGCCATGGCCACGCCCTGCCATGTCCTGCGATGTCCTGACTCGTGACATGGACACGCCCTGCCATGTCCTGACGCGTCCCAACACGTGTCATGGCCATGTCCTGACGCGTCCTGACACGTACCATGGCCATGTCCTGACGCGTGCTGACACGTACCATGGCCATGTCCTGACGCGTCATGCGACGTCCCGACTCGTGCCATGGCCACGCCCTGCCATGTCCTGCGACGTCATGAGTCATGCCATGGCCACGCCCTGCCATGTCCTGATGTATCCTGACACGTAACATTGCCATGTCCTGACGCGTCCTGACACGTGCCATGGCCACGCCCAGCCATGTCCTGACACGTGCAACTGCCCTGTCCTGACGCGTTCTGACACGTGCCATGGCCATGTCCTGACGCGTCCTCCGACGTCCTGACTCGTGCCATGGCCACGCCCTGCCATGTCCTGCCATGTTCTGCGATGTCCTGACTCGTGCCATGGCCACGCCCTGCCATGTCCTGCGATGTCCTGACTCGTGCCATGTCCAAGCCCTACCATGCCCTTCCATGTGCTGACTCATGCCATGGCCACGCCCTGCCATGTCCTCACACGTCCTGACTCGTGCCATGGCCATGTCTTGACGCGTCCTGACACGTCCTGACTAGTGCCATGGCCACGCCCTTCCATGGCACGAGTGACGTCCCGACTCGTGCCATTGCCACGCCCTGCCATGTCCTGACGCGTCCTGACACGTGCCCTGGCCATGTCCTGATGTGTCCTGACACGTACCATTGCCATGTCCTGACGCGTCCTGCGACGTCTCGACTCGTGCCATGGCCACGCCTTGCCATGTCTTGCGACGTCATGAGTCATGCCGCGGCCACACCCTGCCATGTCCTGACGGATCCTAACACGTGCCACTGCCATGTCTTGACGCGTCCTGACACGTCCTGACTAGTGCCATGGCCACGCCCTTCCATGGCACGAGTGACGTCCCGACTCGTGCCATGGCCACGCCCTGCCATGTCCTGACGCGTCCTGACACGTGCCCTGGCCATGTCCTGATGCGTCCTGACACGTGCCATGGCCATGTCCTGACGCGTCGTTCGACGTCCCGACTCGTGCCATGTCCTACGACGTCATGAGTCATGCCATGGCCACGCCCTGCCGTGTCCTGACAAGTGCCACTGCCATGTCCTAACGCATCCTGACACGTGCCTGGCCATGTCCTGACGCATCCTGACAAGTGCCCTGCCATGTCCTGCGATGTCCTGACTCGTGCCATGGCCACGCCCTGCCATGTCCTGACACGTCCTGACACGTGCCATGGCCATGTCTTGACGCGTCACAACACGTCCTGACTCATGCCATTGCCACGCCATGCCATGTATCGCGACGTCCCGACTCGTGCCATGGCTACGCCCTGCCATATAATGACGCGTCCTGACACGTTCCATGGCCATGTCGTGATGCGTCCTGACATGTACCGTGGCTATGTCCTGACGCGTCCTGCGATGTCCTGACTCGTGCCATGGCCACGCCCTGCCATGTCCTGACACGTCCTGACACGTGCCATGGCCATGTCTTGACGCGTCACAACACGTCCTGACTCATGCCATAGCCACGCCATGCCATGTCTTGCGACGTCCCGACTCGTGCCATGGCTACGCCCTGCCATATAATGACGCGTCCTGACACGTTCCATGGCCATGTCGTGATGCGTCCTGACATGTACCGTGGCTATGTCCTGACGCGTCCTGCGACGTCCTGACTCGTGCCATGGCCACGCCCTGCCATGTCCTGCCATGTCCTGACTAGTGCCATGGTCACGCCTTGCCATGTCCTGCGATGTTCTGACTCGTGCCATGGATACGCTATGCCATGTCCTGTGACGTCCTGACTCGATCCATGGCAACGCCCCTCCATGTCCTGTGACGTCCCGAGTTGTGCCATGGCCACGCCTTGCCATGTCCAGACCCGTTCCGACACCTGCCATGGTCGTATCCTGACGTGTCCTGACACGTACCATGGCCATGTCCTGACGCGTCCTACGATGTCCTGACTCGTGCAATGGCCACGCCGTGCCATGTCCTGACACGTCCCGACACGTGCCATGGCCATGTCCTGACGCATCCTGACACGTACCATGGCCATGTCATGACGCGTCCTGCGACGTCCCGAATCGTGCCATGACCACGCCCTTCCATGTCCTGCAACGTCATGAGTCATGCCATGGCCACGCCATGCCATGTCCTGACACATCCTGACACGTGCCACTGCCAAGTCCTGACGCATCCTGACACGTGCCATGGCCATGTCCTAACGAGTCCTGCGACGTCGTGACTCGTGCCATGGCCACGCCCTGCCATGTCTTGTGACGTCCTGACTCGTGCCATTACCACGCCCTGCCATGTTTTGACGCGTCCTAACATGTGCCATGGCCATGTCCTGTCGCGTCCTAACACGTCGTGACTCGTGTCATGTCCTGCGATGTCATGAGTCATGCCATGGCCACGCCCTTCCGTGTCCTAACACGTGCCACTCCCATATCCTGACACGTCTTTACACGTGCCATGGCCATGTCCTGACGCGTCTTGCGACGTCCTGACTCGTGCAATGGCCACGCCCTACCATGTCCTGCCATGTCCTGCAATGTCCTAACTCGTGCCATGGCCACGCCCTGCTATGCCCTTCCTTGTCCTGACGCGTGCCATGGCCATGTCCTGTCGCATCCTGACACGTACCATGGCCATGTCATGAAGCGTCCTGCGACGTCATGAGTTATGCCATGGCCACGCCATGCCATGTTGTGACACGTCCTGACACGTGCCACTACCATGTCATGACGCGTCCTGACACGTGCCATGGCCATGTCCTGACGCATCCTGACACGTCGCGACTCGTGCCATGTCCTACGACGTCATGAGTCATGCCATGGCCACGCACTACCGCGTCATGACACGTGCAACTACCATGTCTATTCGAATCCTGACATGTGCCATGGCCATGACCTGACGCGTCCTAAAACGTCCTAACTCGTGCCAAGGCCACGCCCTGCCATGTCCTGTCATGTCCTGCGATGTCCTGACTCGTGCCATGGCCACGCCCTGCTATGTCCAGCCATGTCCTGACTCATGCCATGTCCAAGCCCTGCCATGCCCTGCCATGTCCTGACGCGTGCCATGGCCATGTCCTGATGCTTCCTGACACGTACCATGGCCATGTCCTGACGCGTCCTGACATGTCCTCACTCGTGCCAAGGCCACGCCCTGCCATAGCACGAGTGACGTCCCGACTCGTGCCATGGCCACGCCCTGCCATGTCCAGACGCGTCCTGACACATTCCATGGCCATGTCCTGATGCGTCCTGACACGTACCATGGCCATGTCCTGACGCGTCCTGCGACGTCTCGACTCGTGCCATGGCCACGCCCTGCCATGTCTTGCGACGTCATGAGTCATGCCATGATCACGCCCTGCCATGCCCTGACGTATCCTGACACGTGCAAGTGCCATGTCCTGGCGCGTCCTGACACGTGCCATGGCCACGTCCTGACGCGTCCTTCGACGTCCTGACTCGTGCCATGTCCTGCGACGTCATGAGTAATGCCATGGCCACGCCCTGTTGTGTCCATACACGTGCCACTGCCATGTCCAGACGCGTCCTGACACGTGCCATGGCCATGTCCTGACGCGTCCTGCGACGTCCTGACTCGTGCCATGGCAACGCCCTGCCATGTCCTACCTTATCCTGCAATATCCTGACTCGTGCCAAGGCCACGCCCTGCCATGTCCTCCGATGTACTGACTCGTGCCATGGCCACGCCCTGCCATGTCCTGCGATGTCCTCACTCGTGACATGGACACGCCCTGCCAAGTCCTGACGCATCCCAACACGTGTCATGGCCATGTCCTGACGCGTCCTGACACGTACCATGGCCATGTCCTGACGCGTGCTGACACGTACCATGGCCATGTCCTGACGCGTCATGCGACGTCCCGACTCGTGCCATGGCCACGCCCTGCCATGTCCTGCGACGTCATGAGTCATGCCATGGCCACGCCCTGCCATGTCCTGACACATCCTGACACGTGGCAGTACCATGTCCTGACGCGTCCTGACACGTGCCATGGCCACGCCCTGCCGTGTCCTGACACGTGCAACTGCCCTGTCTTGACCCGTCCTGACACGTGCCATGGCCATGTCGTGACGCGTCCTCCGACGTCCTTACTCGTGCCATGGCCACGTCCTGCCATGTCCTTCCATGTTCTGCAATGTCCTGACTCGTGCCATGGCCACACCCTGCCGTGTCCTGCGATGTCCTGACTCGTGCCATGTCCAAGCCCTACCATGCCCTTCAATGTGCTGACTCATGCCATGGCCACGCCCTGCCATGTCCTCACACGTCCTGACTCGTGCCATGGCCATGTCTTGACGCGTCCTGCCACGTCCTGACTAGTGCCATGGCCACGCCCTTCCATGGCACGAGTGACGTTCCGACTCGTGCCATTGCCACGCCCTGCCATGTCCTGACGCGTCCTGACACGTGCCCTGGCCATGTCCTGATGTGTCCTGACACGTACCATTGCCATGTCCTGACGCGTTCTGCGACGTCTCGACTCGTGCCATGGCCACGCCCTGCCATGTCTTGCGACGTCATGAGTCATGCCGCGGCCACGCCCTGCCATGTCCTGACGGATCCTAACACGTGCCACTGCCATGTCTTGACGCGTCCTGACACGTCGTGACTAGTGCCAAGGCCACGCCCTTCCATGGCACGAGTGTCGTCCCGACTCGTGCCATGGCCACGACCTGCCATGTCCTGACGCGTCCTGACACGTGCCCTGGCCATGTCCTGATGCGTCCTGACACGTGCCATGGCCATGTCCTGACGCGTCCTTCGACGTCCCGACTCGTGCCATGTCCTACGACGTCATGAGTCATGCCATGGCCACGCCCTGCCGTGTCCTGACAAGTGCCACTGCCATGTCCTGACGCATCCTGACACGTGCTTGGCCATGTCCTGACGCATCCTGACAAGTGCCCTGCCATGTCCTGCGATGTCCAGACTCGTGCCATGGCCACGCCCTGCCATGTCATGACACGTCTTGACACGTGCCATGGCCATGTCTTGACTCGTCGCAACACGTCCTGACTCATGCCATTTCCACGCCATGCTATGTTGCTATGTCTCGCGACATCCCGACTCGTGCCATGGCTACACCCTGCCATATAATGATGCATCCCGACACGTTCCATGGCCATGTCGTGATGCGTCCTGACATGTACCGTGGCTATGTCCTGACGCGTCCTACGAGGTCCTGACTCGTGCCATGGCCACGCCCTGCCATGTCCTGACACGTCCTGACACGTGCCATGGCCATGTCTTGACGCGTCACAACACGTCCTGACTCATGCCATAGCCACGCCATGCCATGTCTTGCGACGTCCCGACTCGTGCCATGGCTACGCCCTGCCATATAATGACGCGTCCTGACACGTTCCATGGCCATTCGTGATGCGTCCTGACATGTACTGTGGCTATGTCCTGACGCGTCCTGCGACGTCCTGACTCGTGCCATGGCCACGCCCTGCCATGTCCTGCCATGTCCTGACTAGTGCCATGGTCACGCCTTGCCATGTCCTGCGATGTCCTGACTCGTGCCATGGATACGCTATGCCATGTCCTGTGACGTCCTGACTCGATCCATGGCAACGCCCCTCCATGTCCTGTGACGTCCCGAGTTGTGCCATGGCCACGCCTTGCCATGTCCAGACCCGTTCCGACACCTGCCATGGTCGTATCCTGACGTGTCCTGACACGTACCATGGCCATGTCCTGACGCGTCCTACGATGTCCTGACTCGTGCAATGGCCACGCCGTGCCATGTCCTGACACGTCCCGACACGTGCCATGGCCATGTCCTGATGCATCCTGACACGTACCATGGCCATGTCATGACGCGTCCTGCGACGTCCCGAATCGTGCCATGACCACGCCCTTCCATGTCCTGCAACGTCATGAGTCATGCCATGGCCACGCCATGCCATGTCCTGACACATCCTGACACGTGCCACTGCCAAGTCCTGACGCATCCTGACACGTGCCATGGCCATGTCCTAACGAGTCTTGCGACGTCGTGACTCGTGCCATGGCCACGCCCTACCATGTCTTGTGACGTCCCGACTCGTGCCATTACCACGCCCTGCCATGTTTTGACGCATCCTAACACGTGCCATGGCCATGTCCTGACGCGTCCTAACACGTCGTGACTCGTGCCATGTCCTGCGACGTCATGAGTCATGCCATGGCCACGCCCTGCCGTGTCCTAACACGTGCCACTGCCATATCCTGACACGTCCTGACACGTGCCATGGCCATGTCCTGACGCGTCCTGACGCGTCCTGCGACGTCATGAGTCATGCCATGGCCACGCCCTGTCGTGTCCTAACACGTGCCACTGCCATATCCTGACACGTCCTGACAAGTACCATGGCCATGTCCTGTCGCATCCTGACACGTTCCATGGCCACGTCATGACGTGTCCTGCGACTTCATGAGTCATGCCAGGGCCACGCCATGCCATGTCGTGACATGCCCTGACACGTGCCACTACCATGTCCTGACGCATCCTGACACGTGCCATGGCCATGTCCTGACGCATCCTGACACGTCGCGACTCGTGCCATGTCCTACGACGTCATGAGTCATGCCATGGCCACGCACTGCCGCGTCATGACACGTGCCACTACCATGTCTATTTCACGTCCTGACACGTGCCATGGCCATGACCTGACGCGTCCTAATGCGTACTAACTCGTGCCAAGGCCACGCCCTGCCATGTCCTATCATGTCCTGCGATGTCCTGACTCGTGCCATGGCCACGCCCTGCTATGTCCTGCCATGTCCTGACTCATGCCATGTCCAAGCCCTGCCATGCCCTGCCATGTTCTGAGTCGTTCCATGGCCACGCCCTGCCATGTCCTGACATGTCCTGACTCGTGCCATGGCCATTTCTTGATGCGTCCTGACACGTCCTCACTCGTGCCAAGGCCACGCCCTGCCATTGCATGAGTGACGTCCCGACTCGTGCCATGGCCACGCCCTGCCATGTCCTGACAGGTCCTGACACGTGCCATGGCCATGTCCTGATGCGTCCTGACACGTACCATGGCCATGTCCTGACGCGTCCTGCGACGTCTCGACTCGTGCCATGGCCACGCCCTGCCATGTCTTTTGACGTTATGAGTCATGCCGCGGCCACGCCCTGCCATGTCGTGACGGATCCTAACACGTGCCACTGCCATGTCTTGACGCGTCCTGACACGTCCTGACTAGTGCCATGGCCACGCCCTTCCATGGCACGAGTGTCGTCCCGACTCGTGCCAGGGCCACGACCTGCCATGTCCTGACGCGTCCTTACACGTGCCGTGGCCATGTCCTGATGCGTCCTGACACGTGCCATGGCCATGTCCTGACGCGTCCTTCGACGTCCCGACTCATGCCATGTCCTACGACGTCATGAGTCATGCCATGGCCACGCCCTGCCGTGTCCTGACAAGTGCCACTGCCATGTCCTGACGCATCCTGACACGTGCTTGGCCATGTCCTGACGCATCCTGACAAGTGCCCTGCCATGTCCTGCCATGTCCTGACTCGTGCCATGGCCACGCCCTGCCATGTCCTGACACGTCCTGACATGTGCCATGGCCATGTCTTGACGCGTTGCAACACATCCTGACTCATGCCATTGCCACGCCATGCTATGTCTCGCGACGTCCCGACTCGTGCCATAACTACACCCTGCCATACAATGATGCATCCCGACACGTTCCATGGCCATGTCGTGATGCGTCCTGACATGTACCGTGGCTATGTCCTAACGCGTCCTGCGAGGTCCTGACTCGTGCCATGGCCACGCCCTGCCATGTCCTGACACGTCCTGACACGTGACATGGCCATGTCTTGACGCGTCACAACACGTCCTGACTCATGCCAAAGCCACGCCATGCCATGTCTTGCGACGTCCCGACTCGTGCCATGGCTACGCCCTGCCATATAATGACGCGTCCTGACACGTTCCATGGCCATTCGTGATGCGTCCTGACATGTACTGTGGCTATGTCCTGACGCGTCCTGCGACGTCCTGACTCGTGCCATGGCCACGCCCTGCCATGTCCTGCCATGTCCTGACTAGTGCCATGGTCATGCCTTGCCATGTCCTGCGATGTCCTGACTCGTGCCAAGGATATGCTATGCCATGTCCTGTGACGTCCTGACTCGATCCATGGCAACGTCCCTCCATGTCCTGTGACGTCCCGAGTTGGGCCATGGCCACGCCTTGCCATGTCCAGACCCGTTCCGACACCTGCCATGGTCGTATCCTGACGTGTCCTGACACGTACCATGGCCATGTCCTGACGCGTCCTACGATGTCCTGACTCGTGCCATGGCCACGCCGTGCCATGTCCTGACGCGTCCCGACACGTGCCATGGCCATGTCCTGACGCATCCTGACACGTACCATGGCCATGTCATGACGCGTCCTGCGACGTCCCGACTCGTGCCATGACCACGCCCTTCCATGTCCTGCAACGTCATGAGTCATGCCATGGCCACGCCATGCCATGTCCTGACACATCCTGACACGTGCCACTGCCATGTCCTGACGCATCCTGACACGTGCCATGGCCATGTCGTAACGAGTCCTGCGACGTCGTGACTCGTGCCATGGCCACGCCCTACCATGTCTTGTGACGTCCCGACTCGTGCCATTACCACGCCCTGCCATGTTTTGACGCATCCTAACACGTGCCATGGCCATGTCCTGACGCGTCCTAACACGCCGTGACTCGTGCCATGTCCTGCGACGTCATGAGTCATCCCATCGCCACGCCCTGCCGTGTCCTAACACGTGCCACTGCCATATCCTGACACGTCCTGACACGTGCCATGGCCATGTCCTGACGCGTCCTGCGACGTCATGAGTCATGCCATGGCCACGCCCTGTCGTGTCCTAACACGTGCCACTGCCATATCCTGACACGTCCTGACACGTACCATGGCCATGTCCTGTCGCATCCTGACACGTTCCATGGCCATGTCATGACGCGTCCTGCGACTTCATGAGTCATGCCATGGCCACGCCATGCCATGTCGTGACACGTCCTGACACGTGCCACTACCATGTCCTGACGCGTCCTGACACGTGCCATGGCCATGTCCTGACGCGTCCTGACACGTCGCGACTCGTGCCATGTCCTACGACGTCATGAGTCATGCCATGGCCACGCACTGCCGCGTCATGACACGTGCCACTACCATGTCTATTCGCGTCCTGACACGTGCCATGGCCATGACCTGACGCGTCCTAAAACGTCCTAACTCGTGCCAAGGCCACGCCCTGCCATGTCCTGTCATGTCCTGCGATGTCCTGACTCGTGCCATGGCCACGCCCTGCTATGTCCTGCCATGTCCTGACTCATGCCATGTCCAAGCCCTGCCATGCCCTGCCATGTTCTGAGTCGTTCCATGGCCACGCCCTGCCATGTCCTGACATGTCCTGACTCGTGCCATGGCCATTTCTTGACGCGTCCTGACACGTCCTCACTCGTGCCAAGGCCACGCCCTGCCATTGCACGAGTGACGTCCCGACTCGTGCCATGGCCACGCCCTGCCATGTCCTGACGCGTCCTGACACGTGCCATGGCCATGTCCTGATGCGTCCTGACACGTACCATGGCCATGTCCTGACGCGTCCTGCGACGTCTCGACTCGTGCCATGGCCACGCCCTGCCATGTCTTGCGACGTCATGAGTCATGCCATGATCACGCCCTGCCATGCCCTGACGCATCCTGACATGTGCAAGTGCCATGTTCTGGCGCGTCCTGACACGTGCCATGGCCACGTCCTGACGCGTCCTTCGACGTCCCGACTCGTGCCATGTCCTGCGACGTCATGAGTCATGCCATGGCCACACCCTGTTGTGTCCATACACGTGCCACTGCCATGTCCAGACGCGTCCTGACACGTGCCATGGCCATGTCCTGACGCGTCCTGCGACTTCTTGACTCGTGCCATGGCAACGCCCTGCCATGTCCTACCTTATCCTGCAATATCCTGACTCGTGCCAAGGCCACGCCCTGCCATGTCCTCTGATGTCCTGACTCGTGCCATGGCCACGCCCTGCCATGTCCTGCGATGTCCTGACTCGTGACATGGACACGCCCTGCCATGTCCCGACGCGTCCCAACACGTGTCATGGCCATGTCCTGACGCGTCCTGACACGTACCGTGGCCATGTCCTGACGCGTGCTGACATGTACCAGGGCCATATCCTGACGCGTCATGCGACGTCCCGACTCGTTCCATGGCCACGCCCTGCCATGTCCTGCGACGTCAAGAGTCATGCCACGGCCACGCCCTGCCATGTCCTGACGCATCCTGACACGTGGCAGTACCATGTCCTGACACGTCCTGACACGTGCCATGGCCACGCCCAGCCATGTCCTGACACGTGCGACTGCCCTATCCTGACGCGTTCTGACACGTGCCATGGCCATGTCCTGACGCGTCCTCCGACGTCCTGACTCGTGCCATGGCCACGCCCTACCATGTCCTGCCATGTTCTGCGATGTCCTGACTCGAGCCATGGCCACGCCCTGCCATGTCCTGCGATGTCCTGACTCGTGCCATGTCAAAGCCCTACCATGCCCTTCCATGTGCTGACTCATGCCATGGCCACGCCCTTCCATGTCCTCACACGTCCTGACTCGTGCCATGGCCATGTCTTGACGCGTCCTGACACGTCCTGACTAGTGCCATGGCCACGCCCTTCCATGGCACGAGTGACGTCCCGACTCGTGCCATTGCCACGCCCTGCCATGTCCTGACGCGTCCTGACACGTGCCCTGGCCATGTCCTGATGTGTCCTGACACGTACCATTGCCATGTCCTGACGCGTCCTGCGACGTCTCGACTCGTGCCATGGCCACGCCTTGCCATGTCTTGCGACGTCATGAGTCATGCCGCGGCCACACCCTGCCATGTCCTGACGGATCCTAACACGTGCCACTGCCATGTCTTGACGCGTCCTGACACGTCCTGACTAGTGCCATGGCCACGCCCTTCCATGGCACGAGTGTCGTCCCGACTCGTGCCACGGCCACGACCTGCCATGTCCTGACGCGTCCTGACACGTGCCCTGGCCATGTCCTGATGCGTCCTGACACGTGCCATGGCCATGTCCTGACGCGTCCTTCGACGTCCCGACTCGTGCCATGTCCTACGACGTCATGAGTCATGCCATGGCCACGCCCTGCCGTGTCCTGACAAGTGCCACTGCCATGTCCTGACGCATCCTGACACGTGCTTGGCCATGTCCTGACGCATCCTGACAAGTGCCCTGCCATGTCCTGCGATGTCCTGACTCGTGCCATGGCCACGCCCTGCCATGTCCTGACACGTCCTGACACGTGCCATGGCCATGTCTTGACGCGTCGCAACACGTCCTGACTCATGCCATAGCCACGCCATGCTATGTCTCGCGACGTCCCGACTCGTGCCATGGCTACATCCTGCCATATAATGATGCATCCCGACACGTTCCATGGCCATGTCGTGATGCGTCCTGACATGTACCGTGGCTATGTCCTGACGCGTCCTGCGATGTCCTAACTCGTGCCATGGCCACGCCCTGCCATGTCCTGACACGTGCCATGGCCATGTCTTGACGCGTCACAACACGTCCTGACTCATGCCATAGCCACGCCATGCCATGTCTTGCGACGTCCCGACTCGTGCCATGGCTACGCCCTGCCATATAATGACGCGTCCTGACACGTTCCATGGCCATGTCGTGATGCGTCCTGACATGTACCGTGGCTATGTCCTGACGCGTCCTGCGACGTCCTGACTCGTGCCATGGCCACGCCCTGCCATGTCCTGACTAGTGCCATGGTCACGCCTTGCCATGTCCTGCGATGTCCTGACTCGTGCCATGGATACGCTTTGCCATGTCCTGTGACGTCCTGACTCGATCCATAGCAACACCCCTCTTTGTCCTGTGACGTCCCGAGTTGTGCCATGGCCACGCCTTGCAATGTCCTGACCCGTCCTGACCCCTGCCAAGGCCATATCCTGATGTGTCCTGACACGTACCATGGCCATGTCCTGACGCGTCCTACGACGTCCTGACTCGTGCCATGGCCACGCCGTGCCATGTCCTGACGCGTCCCGACACGTGCCATGGCCATGTCCTGACGCATCCTGACACGTACCATGGCCATGTCATGACGCGTCCTGCGACGTCCCGACTCGTGCCATGACCACGCCCTTCCATGTCCTGCAACGTCATGAGTCATGCCATGGCCACGCCATGCCATGTCCTGACACATCCTGACACGTGCCACTGCCATGTCCTGACGCATCCTGACACGTGCCATGGCCATGTCCTAACGAGTCCTGCGACGTCGTGACTCGTGCCATGGCCACGCCTTGCCATGTATTGTGACGTCCCGACTGGTGCCATTACCACGACCTGCCTTGTCCTGACGCGTCCCGACACGTGCCATGGCCATGTCCTGACGCGTCCTGACACGTCGTGACTCGTGCCATGTGCTGCGACGTCATGAGTCATGCCATGGCCACGCCCGACCATGTCCGGTGACGTCCCGACTGGTGCCATGGCCACGCCCTGCCATATCCTGACACGTCCTGACACGTGCCATGGCCATGTCCTGACGCTTCCTGCGACGTCATGAGTCATGCCATGGCCACGCCCTGCTGTGTCCTGACACGTGCCATGGCCATGCCCTTCCATGTCTTGTGACGTCCCGACTCGTGCCATGGCCATGTCCTGACGCATCCTGACACGTACCATGGCCATGTCATGACGCGTCCTGCAACGTCATGAGTCATGCCATGGCCATGCCATGCCATGTCCTGACACATCCGGACACGTGCCACTACCATGTCCTGACGCGTCCTGACACGTGCCATGGCCATGTCCTGACGCGTCCTGACACGTCGGGACTCGTGCCATGTCCTGCGACGTCATGATTCATGCCATGGCCACGCACTGCCGCGTCATGACACGTGCCACTACCATGTCTATACGCGTCCTGACACGTGCCATGGCCATGACCTGACGCGTCCTAAAACGTCCTAACTCGTGCCAAGGCCACGCCCTGCCATGTCCTGTCATGTCCTGCGATGTCCTGACTCGTGCCATGGCCACGCCCTGCTATGTCCTGCCATGTCCTGACTCATGCCATGTCCAAGCCCTGCCATGCCCTGCCATGTGCTGAGTCGTTCCATGGCCACGCCCTGCCATGCCCTGACATGTCCTGACTCGTGCCATGGCCATTTCTTGACGCGTCCTGACACGTCCTCACTCGTGCCAAGGCCACGCCCTGCCATAGCACGAGTGACGTCCCGACTCGTGCCATGGCCACGCCCTGCCATGTCCTAACGCGTCCTGACACGTGCCATGGCCATGTCCTGATGCGTCCTGACACGTACCATGGCCATGTCCTGACGCGTCCTGCGACGTCTCGACTCGTGCCATGGCCACGCCCTGCCATGTCTTGCGACGTCATGAGTCATGCCATGATCACGCCCTGCCATGCCCTGACGTATCCTGACACGTGCAAGTGCCATGTCCTGGCGCGTCCTGACACGTGCCATGGCCACGTCCTGACGCGTCCTTCGACGTCCTGACTCGTGCCATGTCCTGCGACGTCATGAGTAATGCCATGGCCACGCCCTGTTGTGTCCTTACACGTGCCACTGCCATGTCCAGACGCGTCCTGACACGTGCCATTGCCATGTCCTGACGCGTCCTGCGACGTCCTGACTCGTGCCATGGCATGCCCTGCCATGTCCTACCTTATCCTGCAATATCCTGACTCGTGCCAAGGCCACGCCCTGCCATGTCCTCCGATGTCCTGACTCGTGCCATGGCCACGCCCTGCCATGTCCTGCGATGTCCTGACTCGTGACATGGACACGCCCTGCCATGTCCTGACGCGTCCCAACACGTGTCATGGCCATGTCCTGACGAGTCCCAACACGTACCATGGCCATGTCCTGACGCGTGCTGACACGTACCATGGCCATGTCCTGACGCGTCATGCGACGTCCCGACTCGTGCCATGGCCACGCCCTGCCATGTCCTGCGACGTCATGAGTCATGCCATGGCCACGCCCTGCCATGTCCTGACGCATCCTGACACGTGGCAGTACCATGTCCTGACGCGTCCTGACACGTGCCATGGCCACGCCTTGCCGTGTCCTGACACGTGCGACTGCCCTGTCCTGACGCGTCCTGACACGTGCCATTGCCATGTCGTGACGCATCCTCCGACGTCCTGACTCGTGCCATGTCCAAGCCCTGCCATGTCCTGCCATGTTCTGCGATGTCCTGACTCGTGCCATGGCCACGCCCTGCCGTGTCCTGCGATGTCCTGACTCGTGCCATGTCCAAGCCCTACCATGCCCTTCAATGTGCTGACTCATGCCATGGCCACGCCCTGCCATGTCCTCACACGTCCTGACTCGTGCCATGGCCATGTCTTGACGCGTCCTGCCACGTCCTGACTAGTGCCATGGCCACGCCCTTCCATGGCACGAGTGACGTTCCGACTCGTGCCATTGCCACGCCCTGCCATGTCCTGACGCGTCCTGACACGTGCCCTGGCCATGTCCTGATGTGTCCTGACACGTACCATTGCCATGTCCTGACGCGTTCTGCGACGTCTCGACTCGTGCCATGGCCACGCCCTGCCATGTCTTGCGACGTCATGAGTCATGCCGCGGCCACGCCCTGCCATGTCCTGACGGATCCTAACACGTGCCACTGCCATGTCTTGACGCGTCCTGACACGTCCTGACTAGTGCCATGGCCACGCCCTTCCATGGCACGAGTGTCGTCCCGACTCGTGCCACGGCCACGACCTGCCATGTCCTGACGCGTCCTGACACGTGCCCTGGCCATGTCCTGATGCGTCCTGACACGTGCCATGGCCATGTCCTGACGCGTCCTTCGACGTCCCGACTCGTGCCATGTCCTACGACGTCATGAGTCATGCCATGGCCACGCCCTACCGTGTCCTGACAAGTGCCACTGCCATGTCCTGACGCATCCTGACACGTGCTTGGCCATGTCCTGACGCATCCTGACAAGTGCCCTGCCATGTCCTGCGATGTCCTGACTCGTGCAATGGCCACGCCCTGCCATGTCCTGACACGTCCTGACACGTGCCATGGCCATGTCTTGACGCGTCGCAACACGTCCTGACTCATGCCATTGCCTCGCCATGCTATGTCTCGCGACGTCCCGACTCGTGCCATGGCTACACCCTGCCATATAATGATGCATCCCGACGCGTTCCATGGCCATGTCGTGATGCGTCCTGACATGTACCGTGGCTATGTACTGACGCGTCCTGCGAGGTCCTGACTCAAGCCATGGCCACGCCCTGCCATGTCCTGACACGTCCTGACACGTGCCATGGCCATGTCTTGACGCGTCACAACACGTCCTGACTCATGCCATAGCCACGCCATTCCATGTCTTGCAACGTCTCGACTCGTGCCATGGCTACGCCCTGCCATATTATGACGCGTCCTGACACATTCCATGGCCATGTCGTGATGCGTCCTGATATGTACCGTGGCTATGTCCTGACGCGTCCTGCGACGTCCTGACTCGTGCCATGGCCACGCCCTGCCATATCCTGCCATGTCCTGACTAGTGCCATGGTCACGCCTTGCCATGTCCTGCGATGTCCTGACTCGTGCCATGGATACACTATGCCAAGTCATGTGACGTCCTGACTCGATCCATGGCAACGCCCCTCCATGTCCTGTGACGTCCCGAGTTGTGCCATGGCCACGCCTTGCCATGTCCAGACTCGTTCCGACACCTGCCATGGTCGTATCCTGACGTGTCCTGACACGTACCATGGCCATGTCCTGACGCGTCCTACGGTGTCCTGACTCGTGCAATGGCCACGCCGTACCATGTCCTGACACGTCCCGACACGTGCCATGGCCATGTCCTGACGCATCTTGACACGTGACATGGCCATGTCATGACGCGTCCTGCGACGTCCCGAATCGTGCCATGACCACACCCTTCCATGTCCTACAACATCATGAGTCATGCCATGGCCACGCCATGCCATGTCCTGACACATCCTGACACGTGCCAATGCCAAGTCCTGACGCATCCTGACACGTGCCATGGCCACGCCCTACCATGTCTTGTGACGTCCCGACTCGTGCCATTACCACGCCCTGCCATGTTTTGACACATCCTAACACGTGCCATGGCCATGTCCTGACGCGTCCTAACACGTCGTGACTCGTTCCATGTCCTGCGACGTCATGAGTCATGCCATGGCCACGCCCTGCCGTGTCCTAACACGTGCCACTGCCATATCCTGACACGTCCTGACACGTGCCATGTCCTGACGCGTCCTGCGACGTCATGAGTCATGCCATGGCCACGCCCTGTCGTGTCCTAACATGTGCCACTGCCATATCCTGACACGTCCTGACACGTACCATGGCCATGTCCTGTCGCATCCTGACACGTTCCATGGCAATGTCATGACGCGTCCTGCGACTTCATGAGTCATGCCATGGCCACGCCATGCCATGTCGTGACACGTCCTGACACGTGCCACTACCATGTCCTGACGCGTCCTGACACGTGCCATGGCCATGTCCTGACGCGTCCTGACTCGTCGCGACTCGTGCCATGTCCTACGACGTCATGAGTCATGCCATGGCCACGCACTGCCGCGTCATGACACGTGCCACTACCATGTCTATTCTCGTCCTGACACGTGCCATGGCCATGACCTGACATGTTCTAAAGCGTCCTAACTCGTGCCAAGGCCACGCCCTGCCATGTCCTATCATGTCCTGCGATGTCCTGATTCGTGCCATGGCCACGCCCTCTTATGTCCTGCCATGTCCTGACTGATGCCATGTCCAAGCCCTGCAATGCCCTGCCATGTTCTGACTCGTTCCATGGCCACGTCCTTCGACGTCCCAACTCGTGCCATGTCCTGCGACGTCATGAGTCATGCCATGGCCACACCCTGTTGTGTCCATACACGTGCCACTGCCATGTCCAGACGCGTCCTGACCCGTGCCATGGCCATGTCCTGACGCGTCCTGCGACTTCTTGACTCGTGCCATGGCAACGCCCTGCCATGTCCTACCTTATCCTGCAATATCCTGACTCGTGCCAAGGCCACGCCCTGCCATGTCCTCCGATGTCCTGACTCGTGCCATGGCCACGCCCTGCCATGTCCTGCGATGTCCAGACTCGTGACATGGACACGCCCTGCCATGTCCTGACGCGTCCCAACACGTGTCATGGCCATGTCCTGACGCATCCTGACACGTAACATGGCCATGTCCTGACGCGTGCTGACACGTACCATGGCCATGTCCTGACGCGTCATGCGACGTCCCGACTCGTGCCATGGCCACGCCCTGCCATGTCCTGCGACGTCATGAGTCATGCCATGGCCACGCCCTGCCATGTCCTGACACATCCTGACACGTGGCAGTACCATGTCCTGACGCGTCCTGACACGTGCCATGGCCACGCCCTGCCGTGTCCTGACACGTGCAACTGCCCTGTCTTGACCCGTCCTGACACGTGCCATGGCCATGTCGTGACGCGTCCTCCGACGTCCTGACTCGTGCCATGGCCACGTCCTGCCATGTCCTTCCATGTTCTGCGATGTCCTGACTCGTGCCATGGCCACACCCTGCCGTGTCCTGCGATGTCCTGACTCGTGCCATGTCCAAGCCCTACCATGCCCTTCAATGTGCTGACTCATGCCATGGCCACGCCCTGCCATGTCCTCACACGTCCTGACTCGTGCCATGGCCATGTCTTGACGCGTCCTGCCACGTCCTGACTAGTGCCATGGCCACGCCCTTCCATGGCACGAGTGACGTTCCGACTCGTGCCATTGCCACGCCCTGCCATGTCCTGACGCGTCTTGACACGTGCCCTGGCCATGTCTTGGTGTGTCCTGACACGTACCATTGCCATGTGCTCACGCGTTCTGCAACGTCTCGACTCGTGCCATGGCCACGCCCTGCCATGTCTTGCGACGTCATGAGTCATGCCGCGGCCACGCCCTGCCATGTCGTTACGGATCCTAACACGTGCTACTGCCATGTCTTGACGCGTCCTGCGAGGTCCTGACTCGTGCCATGGCCACGCCCTGCCATGTCCTTACACGTCCTAACACGTGCCATGGCCATGTCTTGACGCGTCGCAACACGTCCTGACTCATGCCATTGCCACGCCATGCTATGTCTCGCGACGTCCCGACACGTGCCATGGCTAAACCCTGCCATATAATGATGCATCCCGACACGTTCCATGGCCATGTCCTGACGCATCCTGACAAGTGCCCGGCCATGTCCTGCGATATCCTGACTCGTGCCATGGACACGCCGTGCCATGTCCTGCGATGTCCTGACTCGTGCCATGGCCAAGCCCTGCCATGTCCTGGCATGTCCTGACACGTGCCATGGCCATGTCTTGACGCGTCACAACACGTCCTTACTCATGCCATAGCCACGCCATGCCATATCTTGCGACGTCCCGACTCGTGCCATGGCTACGCCCTGCCATATAATGACGCGTCCCGACACGTTCCATGGCCATTCGTGATGCGTCCTGACATGTACTGTGGCTACGTCCTGACGCGTCCTGCGACGTCCTGACTCGTGCCATGGCCACGCCCTGCCATGTCCTGCCATGTCCCGACTAGTGCCATGGTCACGCCTTGCCATGTCATGCGGTGTCCTGACTCGTGCCATGGATACGCTATGCCATGTCCTGTGACGTCCTGACTCGATCCATGGCAACGCCCTTCCATTTCATGTGATGTCCCGAGTTGTGCCATGGCCACGCCTTGCCATGTCAGACTCGTTCCGACACCTGCCATGGTCGTATCCTGACGTGTCCTGACACGTACCATGGCCATGTCCTGACGCGTCCTACGATGTCCTGACTCGTGCAATGGCCACGCCGTGCCATGTCCTGACACGTCCCGACACGTGCCATGGCCATGTCCTGATGCATCCTGACACGTACCATAGCCATGTCATGACGCGTCCTGCGACGTCCCGAATCGTGCCATGACCACGCCTTTCCATGTCCTGCAACGTCATGAGTCATGCCATGGCCACGCCATGCCATGTCCTGACACATCCTGACACGTGCCACTGCCAAGTCGTGACGCATCCTGACACGTGCCATGGCCATGTCCTAACGAGTCTTGCGACGTCGTGACTTGTGCCATGGCTACGCCCTACCATGTCTTGTGACGTCCCGACTCGTGCCATTACCACGCCCTGCCATGTTTTGACACATCCTAACACGTGCCATGGCCATGTCCTGACGCGTCCTAACACGTCGTGACTCGTGCCATGTCCTGCGACGTCATGAGTCATGCCATGGCCACGCCCTGCCGTGTCCTAACACGTGCCACTGCCATATCCTGACACGTCCTGACACGTGCCATGGCCATGTCCTGACGCGTCCTGCGACGTCATGAGTCATGCCATGGCCACGCCCTGTCGTGTCCTAACACGTGCCACTGCCATATCCTGACACGTCCTGACACGTACCATGGCCATGTCCTGTCGCATCCTGACACGTTCCATGGCCATGTCATGACGCGTCCTGCGACTTCATGAGTCATGCCATGGCCACGCCATGCCATGTCGTGACACGTCCTGACACGTGCCACTACCATGTCCTGACGCGTCCTGACACGTGCCATGGCCATGTCCTGACGCGTCCTGACACGTCGCGACTCGTGCCATGTCCTACGACGTCATGAGTCATGCCATGGCCACGCACTGCCGCGTCATGACACGTGCCACTACCATGTCTATTCGCGTCCTGACACGTGCCATGGCCATGACCTGACGCGTCCTAAAGCGTCCTAACTCGTGCCAAGGCCACGCCCTGCCATGTCCTATCATGTCCTGCGATGTCCTGACTCGTGCCATGGCCACGCCCTGCTATGTCCTGCCATGTCCTGACTCATGCCATGTCCAAGCCCTGCCATGCCCTGCCATGTTCTGAGTCGTTCCATGGCCACGCCCTGCCATGTCCTGACATGTCCTGACTCGTGCCATGGCCATTTCTTGACGCGTCCTGACACGTCCTCACTCGTGCCAAGGCCACGCCCTGCCATTGCACGAGTGACGTCCCGACTCGTGCCATGGCCACGCCCTGCCATGTCCTGACGCGTCCTGACACGTGCCATGGCCATGTCCTGATGCGTCCTGACATGTACCATGGCCATGTCCTGACGCGTCCTGCGACGTCTCGACTCGTGCCATGGCCACGCCCTGCCATGTCTTGCGACGTCATGAGTCATGCCATGATCACGCCCTGCCATGCCCTGACGCATCCTGACATGTGCAAGTGCCATGTTCTGGCGCGTCCTGACACGTGCCATGGCCACGTCCTGACGCGTCCTTCGACGTCCCGACTCGTGCCATGTCCTGCGACGTCATGAGTCATGCCATGGCCACACCCTGTTGTGTCCATGCACGTGCCACTGCCATGTCCAGACGCGTCCTGACACGTGCCATGGCCATGTCCTGACGCGTCCTGACACGTGCCATGGCCACGCCCTGCCGTGTCCTGACACGTGCAACTGCCCTGTCTTGACACGTCCCGACACGTGCCATGGCCATGTCCTGATGCATCCTGACACGTACCATGGCCATGTCATGACGCTTCCTGCAACGTCCCGAATCGTGCCATGACCACGCCTTTCCATGTCCTGCAACGTCATGAGTCTTGCCATGGCCACGCCATGCCATGTCCTGACACATCCTGACACGTGCCAGTGCCAAGTCCTGACGCATCCTGACACGTGCTTTGGCCATGTCCTAACGAGTCTTGCGACGTCGTGACTCGTGCCATGGCCACACCCTGCCATGTCTTGTGACGTCCTGACTCGTGCCACTACCACGCCCTGCCATGTTTTGACGCATCCTAACACGTGCCATGGCCATGTCCTGACGCGTCCGAACACGTCGTGACTCGTGCCATGTCCTGCGACGTCATGAGTCGTGCCATAGACACGCCCTGCCGTGTCCTAACACGTGCCACTGCCATATCCTGACACATCCTGACACATGCCATAGCCATGTCCTGACGCGTCCTGCGACGTCAAGAGTCATGCCATGGCCACGCCATGTCGTGTCCTAACACGTGCCACTGCCATATCCTGACACGTCCTGACACGTACCATGGCCATGTCCTGTCGCATCCTGACACGTTCCATGGCCATGTCATGACGCGTCCTGCGACTTCATGAGTCATGCCATGGCCACGCCATGCCATGCCGTGACGCGTCCTGACACGTGCCACTACCATGTCCTGACGCGTCCTGACACGTGCCATGGCCGTGTCCAAACGCGTCCTGACACGTCGCGACTCGTGCCATGTCCTACGACGTCATGACTCGTGCCATGGCCACGCCCTGCCATGTCCTGCGATGTCCAGACTCGTGACATGGACACGCCCTGCCATGTCCTGACGCGTCCCAACACGTGTCATGGCCATGTCCTGACGCATCCTGACACGTAACATGGCCATGTCCTGACGCGTGCTGACACGTACCATGGCCATGTCCTAACGCGTCATACGACGTCCCGACTTGTGCCATGGCCACGCCCTGCCATGTCCTGCGACGTCATGTGTCATGCCATGGCCACGCCCTGCCATGTCCTGACACATCGTGACACGTGGCAGTACCATGTCCTGACGCGTCCTGACACGTGCCACGGCCACGCCCTGCTGTGTCCTAACACGTGCAACTGCCCTGTCTTGACCCGTCCTGACACGTGCCATGGCCATGTCGTGATGCATCCTCCGACGTCCTTACTCGTGCCATTGCCACATCCTGCCATGTCCTTCCATGTTCTGCAATGTCCTGACTCGTGCCATGGCCACACCCTGTCGTGTCCTGCGATGTCCTGACTCGTGCCATGTCCAAGCCCTACCATGCCCTTCAATGTGCTGACTCATGCCATGGCCACGCCCTGCCATGTCCTCACACGTCCTGACTCGTGCCATGGCCATGTCTTGACGCGTCCTGCCACGTCCTGACTTGTGCCATGGCCACGCCCTTCCATGGCACGAGTGACGTTCCGACTCGTGCCATTGCCACGCCCTGCCATGTCCTGACGCGTCCTGACACGTGCCCTGGCCATGTCCTGATGTGTCCTGACACGTACCATTGCCATGTCCTGACGCGTTCTGCGACGTCTCGACTCGTGCCATGGCCACGTCCTGCCATGTCTTGCAACGTCATGAGTCATGCCGCGGCCACGCCCTGCCATGTCGTGACGGATCCTAACACGTGCCACTACCATGTCTTGACGCGTCCTGACACGTCGTGACTAGTGCCATGTCGTGATGCGTCCTCACATGTACCGTGGCTATGTCCTGACGCGTCCTGCGATGTCCTGACTCGTGCCATGGCCACGCCCTGCCATGTCCTGACACGTCCTGAGACGTGCCATGGCCATGTCTTGACGCGTCACAACACGTCCTGACTCATGCCATAGCCACGCCATGCCATGTCTCGCGACGTCCCGACTCGTTCCATGGCTACGCCCTGCCATATAATGACGCGTCCCGACACGTTCCATGGCCATGTCGTGATGTGTCCTGACATGTACCGATGTCTTGACGCGTCCTGACACGTGCCATGTCCTGACGCGTCCTTCGACGTCCCGACTCCTGCCATGTCCTGCGACGTCATGAGTCATGCCATGGCCACGCCCTGCCATGTCCTGACGCATCCTGACACGTACCACTGCCATGTCCTGACGCGTCCTGACACGTACCATGGCCATGTCCTGACGCGTCCTACGACGTCCTGAATCGTGCCATGGCCACTCCGTGCCATGTCCTGATTCGTCCCGACACGTGCCATGGCCATGTCCTGACGCATCCTGACACGTGTCATGGCCACGCCCTGCCATGTCCTGCGACGTCCCGACTCGTGCCATGGCCACGCCCTGCCATGTCCTGCGACGTCCCGACTCGTGCCATTGCCACGCCCTGCCATGTCCTGACATGTCTTGACTCGTGCCATGGCCATGTCCTGACGCGTTCTAACACATGCCACGGCCATGTCCTGACGCGTCCTGACACGTCGCGACTCGTGCCATGTCCTGCAACGTCATGAGTCATGCCATGGCGACACACTGCCGTGTCTTGACACGTGCCACTACCATGTCCTGACGCGTCCTGACACGTGCCATGGCCATGACCTGACGCGTCTTGAAACGTCCTAACTCGTGCCAAGGCCACGCCCTGCCATGTCCTGTCATGTCCTGCGATGTCCTGACTCGTGCCATGGCCACGCCCTGCCATGTCCTGCCATGTCCTGACTCATGCCATGTCCAAGCCCTCCCATGCCCTGCCATGTGCTGAGTCGTGCCATGGCCACGCCCTGCCATGTCCTGACACGTCCTGACTCGTGCCATGGCCATGTCTTGAAGCGTCCTGACACGTCCTGACTCGTGCCATGGCCATGTCTTGAAGCGTCCTGACACGTCCTGACTCGTGCCATGGCCACGCCCTCCCATGGCACGTGTGACGTCCCGACTCGTGCCATGGCCACGCCTTGCCATGTCCTGACGCGTCCTGACACGTGCCATGGCCATGTCCTGATGCGTCCTGACACGTACCATGGCCATGTCCTTACGCGTCCTGCGACGTCTAGACTCGTGCCATGGCCACGCCCTGCCATTTCTTGCGACGTCATGAGTCATTCCATGATCACGCCCTGCCATGTCCTGACGCATCATGACACGTGTTACTGCCATGTCCTGGCGCGTCCTGAAACGTGCCATGTCCTGACGCATCCTTCGACGTCCCGACTCGTGCCATGTCCTGCGACGTCATGAGTCATGCCATGGCCACGCCCTGCTGTGTCCTGAAACGTGCCACCGCCATGTCCAGACGCGTCCTGAGACATGCCATGGCCATGTCCTGACACGTCCTGCGACGTCCTGACTCGTGCCATGGCAACGCCCTGCCATGTCCTACCATGTCCTACAATATCCTAACTCGTGCCAAGGCCACGCCCTGCCATGTCCTTCGATGTCCTTACTCGTGCCATGGCTATGCCCTGCCATGTCCTGCGATGTCCTATCTCGTGACATGGACACGCCCTGCCATGTCCTGACGCGTCCCAACTTGCGTTATGGCCATGTCCTAACGCGTCCTGACACGTACCATGGCCATGTCCTGACGCGTCATGCGACGTCCCGACTCGTGCCATGGCCACGCCCTGCCATGTCCTGCGACGTCATGAGTCATGCCACGGCCACGCCCTGCCATGTCCAGGCGCATCCTGACACGTGGCACTAACATGTCCTGACGCGTCCTGACACGTGCCATGGCCATGTCCTGACGCGTCCTGACACGTCGTGACTCGTGCCATGTCTTGCGACGTCATGAGTCATGCCATGGCCACGCCCTACCGTGTCCTAACACGTGCCACTGCCATGTCCTGACACGTCCTGACACGTGCCATGGCCATTTCCTGACGCGTCCTGCGACGTCCTGACTCGTGCAATGGCCACGCCCCGCCATGTCCTGCCATGTTCTACGATGTCCTAACTCGTGCCATGGCCACGCCCTACCATGTCCTGCGATGTCCTGACTCGTGCCATGTCCTAGCCCTACCATGGCCTGCCATGTGCTGACTCATGCCATGGCCACGCCCTGCCATGTCCTGACACGTCTTGACTCGTGCCATGGCCATGTCTTGACGCGTCCTGACACGTCCTGACTCGTGCCATGGCCATTCCCTGCCGTTGCACGAGTGACGTCCCGATTCGTTCCATGGCCACGCCCTGCCATGTCCTGACGCGTCCTGACACGTGCCATGGTCACGTCCTGATGCGTCTTGACGCGTACCATTGCGATATCCTGACGCGTCCTGCGACGTCTCGACTCGTGCCATGGCCACGCCCTGCCATGTCTTCCGGCGTCATGAGTCATGCTGTCGCCACGCCCTGCCATGTCCGACGCATCCTAACAAGTGCCACTGCCATGTCCTGACGCGTCCTGACACATGCCATGGCCATGTCCTGACGCGTCCTTCGACGTCTCGACTCGTGCCGTGTCTTGCGACGTCATGAGTAATGCCATGGCCACGCCCTGCTGTGTGCTGACACGTGCCACTGCCATGTCCTGACGCATCCTGACACGTGCCATGGCCATGTCCTGACGCGTTCTGCGACGTCCTGACTCGTGCCATGGCCACACCCTGCCATGTCTTGTGACGCCCCGACTCGTGCCATAACAACGCCCTGCCTGGTCCAGACGCGTCCTGACACGTGCCATGGCCATGTCGTGACGCGTCCTCACACGTATCATGGCCATGTCCTGACGCGTCCTGTGACATCCTGACTCGATCCATGGCCACGCCCCTCCATGTCCTGTGACGTCCCGACTTGTTCCATGGCCACGCCTTGCCATGTCCTGACCCGTCTTGACACCCGTCATGGCCATATCCTGACGTGTCCTGACACGTACCATGGCCATGTCCTGACGCAACTTACGACGTCCTGACTCGTGCCATGGCCACGCCGTGCCATGTCCTGACGCGTCCCGACACGTGCCATGGCCATTTCATGACGCGTCCTGCGACGTCCCGACTCGTGCCATGGCCACGCCCTTCCATGTCCTGCAACGTCATGAGTCATGCCATGGCCACGCCATGCCATGTCCTGACACGTGCCAATGCCATGTCCTCACGCATCCTGACACGTGCCATGGCCATGTTCTGACGCGTCCTGTGACGTCCTGACTCGTGCCATGGCCACGCCCTGCCATGTCTTGTGACGTCCCGACTTGTGCCATAACCACGCCCTGCCATGTCCAGACGCATCCTGACACGTGCCATGGCCATGTCGTGACGCGTCCTCATACGTACCATGGCCATGTCCTGACGCGTCCTGTGACGTCCTGACTCGATCCATGGCCACGCCCCTCCATGTCCTGTGATGTCCCGACTTGTGCCATGGCCACGCCCTGCCATGTCCTGACCCGTCCTGACACCTGCCATGGCTATATCATGACATGTCCTGACACGTACCATGGCCATGTCCTGATGCGTCTTGCGACGTCGTGACTCGTGCCATGGCCACGACGTGCCATGTCCTGCCGCGTCCCAACACGTGCCATGGCCATGTCCTGATGCATCCTAACACGTACCATGGCCATGTCCTGACGCGTCCTGCGACGTCATGAGTCATGTCATGGCCACGCCATGCCATGTCCTGACACATCCTGACACGTGCCACTACCATGTCGTGACGCGTCCTGACACGTGCCATGGCCATGTCCTGACGCGTCCTGACACGTCGCGACTCGTGCCATGTCCTGCGACGTCATGAGTCATGCCATGGCCACGCACTGCCGCATCTTGACACGTGCCACTACCATGTCTATACGCGTCCTGACACGTGCCATGGCCATGACCTGACGCGTCCTACAACGTCCTAACTCGTGCCAAGGCCACGCCCTGCCATGTCCTGTCATGTCCTGCGATGTCCTGACTCGTGCCATATCCACGCCCTGCCATGTCCTGCCATGTCCTGACTCATGCCATGTCCAAGCCCTGCCATGCCCTGCCATGTGCTAAGTCGTTCCATGGCCACGCCCTGCCATGTCCTGACACGTCCTGACTCGTGCCATGGCCATGTCTTGACGCGTCCTGACACGTCCTCACTCGTGCCATGGCCACGCGCTGCCATGTCCTGTCATGACCTGCGATGTCCTCACTCGTGCCATGGCCACGCCCTATCATGTCCTGACTCATGCCATGTCCAAGCCCTGCCATTCCCTGCCATGTGCTGAGTCGTTCCATGGCCACGCCTTGCCATGTCCAGACACGTCCTGACTCGTGCCATGGCCATGTCCTGATGCGTCCTAACACGTACCATGGCCATGTCCTGACGCGTCCTGCGACGTCTCGACTCGTGCCATGGCCACGCACTGCCATGTCTTGCGACGTCATGAGTCATGCCATGATCACGCCCTGCCATGCCCTGACGCATCCTGACACGTGCTAGTGCCATGTCCTGGCGCGTCCTGACACGTGCCATGGCCATGTCCTGACGCGTCCTTCGACGTCCCGACTCGTGCCATGTCCTGCGACGTCATGAGTCATGCCATGGCCACGCCCTGTTGTGTCCTGACACGTGCCACTGCCATGTCCAGACGCGTCCTGACACGTGCCACGGCCATGTCCTGACGCGTCCTGCGACGTCCTGACTCGTGCCATGGCAACGCCCTGCCATGTCCTACCTTGTCCTGCAATATCCTGACTCGTGCCAAGACCACGCCCTGCCATGTCCTCCGATGTCCTGACTCGTGCCATGGCCACGCCCTGCCATGTCCTGCGATGTCCTGACTCGTGACATGGACACGCCCTGCCATGTCCTGACGCGTCCCAACACGTGTCATGGCCATGTCCTGACGCGTCCTGACACGTACCATGGCCATGTCCTGACGCGTGCTGACACGTACCATGGCCATGTCCTGACGCGTCATGCGACGTCCCGACTCGTGCCATGGCCACGCCATGCCATGTCCTGCGACGTCATGAGTCATGCCATGGCCACGCCCTGCCATGTCCTGACGCATCCTGACACGTGGCACTACCATGTCCTGACGCGTCCTGACACGTGCCATGGCCATGTCCTGACATGTCCTGACACGTCGTGACTCGTGCCACGTACTACGATGTCATGAGTCATGCCATGGCCACGTCCTGCCGCGTCCTGACACGTGCCACTGCCCTGTCCTGACGCGTCCTGACACGTGCCATGGCCATGTCCTGACTCGTCCTCCGACGTCCTGACTCGTGCCATGGCCACGCCCTGCCACGTCCTGCCATGTTCTGCGATGTCCTGACTCGTGCCATGGCCACACCCTGCCATGTCCTGCGATGTCTTGACTCGTGCCATGTCCAAGCCCTACCATGCCCTTCCATGTGCTGACTCATGCCATGGCCACGCCCTACCATGTCCTGACACGTCCTGACTCGTGCCATGGCCATGTCTTGACGCGTCCTGACACGTCCAATCTAGTGCCATGGCCACGCCCTTCCATGGCACGAGTGACGTCCCTACTCGTGCCATGGCCACGCCCTGCCATGTCCTGACGCGTCCTGACACGTGCCCTGGCCATGTCCTGATGTGTCCTGACACGTACCATTGCCATGTCCTGACGCGTCATGCGACGTCTCGACTCGTGCCATGGCCACGCCCTGCCATGTCTTGCGACGTCATGAGTCATGCCGCGGCCACGCCCTGCCATGTCCTGACGGATCCTAACACGTGCCACTGCCATGTCTTGACGCGTCCTGACACGTCCTGACTTGTGCCATGGCCACGCCCTTCCATGGCACGAGTGACGTCCCGACTCGTGCCATGGCCACGCCCTGCCATGTCCTGACGCGTCCTGACACGTGCCCTGGCCATGTCCTGATGCGTCCTGACACGTGCCATGGCCATGTCCTGACGCGTCCTTCGACGACCCGACTCGTGCCATGTCCTACGACGTCATGAGTCATGACATGGCCACGCCCTGCCGTGTCCTGACAAATTCCACTACCATGTCCTGACGCATCCTGAAACGTGCCTGGCCATGTCCTGACGCATCCTGACACGTGCCTTGGCCATGTCCTGATGCGTCCTGACACGTGCCATGGCCATGTCCTGACGCGTCCTTCGACGACCCGACTCGTGCCAAGTCCTACGACGTCATGAGTCATGCCATGGCCATGCCCTACTGTGTCCTGACAAGTGCCACTACCATGTCCTGACGCATCCTGACACGTGCCTGGCCATGTCCTTATGCGTCCTGACTCGTGCCATGGCAACGCCCTGCCATGTCCTACCTTGTCCTGGAATATCCTGACTCGTGCCAAGACCACGCCCTGCCATATCCTCTGATGTCCTGACTCGTGCCATGGCCACGCCCTGCCATGTCCTGCGATGTCCTGACTCGTGACATGGACACGCCCTGCCATGTCCTGACGCGTCCCAACACGTGTCATGGCCATGTCCTGACGCGTCCTGACACGTACCATGGCCATGTCCTGACGCGTGCTGACACGTACCATGGCCATGTCCTGACGCGTCATGCGACGTCCCGACTCGTGCCATGGCCACGCCATGCCATGTCCTGCGACGTCATGAGTCATGCCATGGCCACGCCCTGCCATGTCCTGACGCATCCTGACACGTGGAACTACCATGTCCTGACGCGTCCTGACACGTGCCATGGCCATGTCCTGACGTGTCCTGACACATCGTGACTCGTGCCATGTCCTACGATGTCATGAACGCCCTGCCGCGTCCTGACACGTGCCACTGCCCTTTCCTGACGCGTCCTGACACGTGCCATGGCCATGTCTTGACGCGTCCTCCGACGTCCTGACTCGTGCCATGGCCACGCCCTGCCACGTCCTGCCATGTTCTGCGATGTCCTGACTCGTGCCATGGCCACACCCTGCCATGTCCTGCGATGTCTTGACTCGTGCCATGTCCAAGCCCTACCATGCCCTTCCATGTGCTGACTCATGCCATGGCCACGCCCTACCATGTCCTGACACGTCCTGACTCGTGCCATGGCCATGTCTTGACGCGTCCTGACACGTCCTGACTAGTGCCATGGCCACGCCCTTCCATGGCACGAGTGACGTCCCGACTCGTGCCATGGCCACGCCCTGCCATGTCCTGACGCGTCCTGACACGTGCCCTGGCCATGTCCTGATGTGTCCTGACACGTACCATTGCCATGTCCTGACGCGTCATGCGACGTCTCGACTCGTGCCATGGCCACGCCCTGCCATGTCTTGCGACGTCATGAGTCATGCCGCGGCCACGCCCTGCCATGTCCTGACGGATCCTAACACGTGCCACTGCCATGTCTTGACGCGTCCTGACACGTCCTGACTTGTGCCATGGCCACGCCCTTCCATGGCACGAGTGACGTCCCGACTCGTGCCATGGCCACGCCCTGCCATGTCCTGACGCGTCCTGACACGTGCCCTGGCCATGTCCTGACGCGTCCTTCGACGACCCGACTCGTGCCAAGTCCTACGACATCATGAGTCATGCCATGGCCACGCCCTGCCGTGTCCTGACAAGTGCCACTACCATGTCCTGACGCATCCTGACACGTGCCTGGCCATGTCCTGACGCATCCTGACAAGTGCCCTGCCATGTCCTGCGATGTCCTGACTCGTGCCATGGCCACGCCGTGCCATGTCCTGCGATGTCCTGACTCGTGCCATGGCCACGCCCTGCCATGTCCTGACACGTCCTGACACGTGCCATGGCCATGTCTTGACGCGTCACGACACGTCCTGGCTCGTGCCATAGCCACGCCATGCCATGCCTTGCGACGTCCCGACTCGTGCCATGGCCACGCCCTGCCATGTAATGACGCGTCCTGACACGTTCCATGGCCATGTCGTGATGCGTCCTGCCATGTACCGTGGCTATGTCCTAACGTGTCATGTGATGTCCTGACTCGATCCATGGCCACGCCCCTCCATGTCCTGTGACGTCCCGACTTGTGCCATGGCCACGCCCTGCCATGTCCAGACCAGTCCTAACACCTGCCATGGCCATATCCTGATGTGTCCTAACACGTATCATGGCCATGCGCTGATGCGCCCTGCGACGTCATGACTCGTTCCATGGCCACGCCGTGCCATGTCCTGACGCGTCCCGACACATGCCATGGCAATGTCCTGACGCATCCTGACACGTTCCATGGCCATGTCGTGATGCGTCCTGACATGTACCGTGGCTATGTCCTGACGCGTCCTGTGACGTCCTGACTCGATCCAAGGCCACGCCCCTCCATGTCCTGTGACGTCCCGACTTGTGCCATGGCCATGTCTTGACGTGTCCTGACACGTACCATGGCCATGTCCTGACGCATCCCGACACGTGCCATGGCCATGTCTTGACGCGTCCTGACACGTGCCATGGCCATGTCCTGACGTGTCCTTCGACGTCCTGACACATGCCATGGCCACGCCCTGCCATGTCCTGCCATGTTCTGCGATGTCCTGACTCGTGCCATGGCCACACCCTGATATGTCCTGCGATGTCCTGACTCGTGCCATGTCCAAGCCCTACCATTCCCAGCCTTGTGCTGACTCATGCCATGGCCACGCCCTGCCATGTCCTGACACGTCCTGACTAGTGCCATGGCCATGTCTTGACGCGTCCTGACACGTCATGACTCGTGCCATGCCACACCCTGCCATGGCACGAGTGACGTCCCAACTCGTGCCATGGCCACGCCCTGCCATGTCCTGACACGTGCCATGGCCATGTCCAGATGCGTTCTGACACGTACCATTTCCATGTCCTGACGTGTCCTGCGACGTCTCGACTCGTGCCATGGCCACGCCCTGCCATGTCTTGCGACGTCATGAGTCATGCCCTGGCCACGCCCTGCCATGTCCTGACGCATTTTAACACGTGCTACTGCCATGTCCTGATGCGTCCTGACACGTGCCATTGCCATGTCCTGACGCGTCCTTTGACGTCCC
>JAXGFW010000030.1:80000-92500 GCA_034376525.1 Nicotiana benthamiana | reverse complement strand
TATTTCCGCACACGCCCGGCCCGGCACCCATGTCGCCCGCACACTTCCTTGGCCTAGTTTTCTGCCTTGTCCGTGCCAACCCTCATTTCCCTCGTGCTATTGCTTGTATTTTCTTTCCCATAGCCTAGTCTTAGGTATTGAAAGCCTTTGCCGTCAACCCGCATTTCCGCCTCGCCTTAGCTTAGACCGCACATAGCTGCCACAACCCAAAAGTACCATGCCACTGATTTTGGTGCGCATGCCGTGCCATGCCGCCCAAACATTGCCGATGCTGCCTCTTCAAGCCTTTTCCAAGAGCGCCTTACCCATGCTAAGTCCTTGGCCAATACTTGTCCACAAAAGCACGTTGACCCGCATGATCTTTTTGCCCGCACATAGGCCAATGACAAGGCCATCACGCCCAAATCCTTGCCACAGTCGTGCCACGCTCGATGACAAAAGTTAGGGTCCTAACAAACCACCGACACCTTATGAAATCGACGTCCTCGTCGAGCCATCTAAATTTAACAACCCCAAGGGGTTGTTGACAAACACCGCCCCGGGTTCTCCTCTCGCATCTGCCACTACGGCATTTGCCTCCGCAACTTGTTCCTGCCCCTCCGCATCTAGCATTGCATTTACCCTAGCCTGCACCAGACAGTCCCTCTTCAAGTGCGGTCCACCACAAGTGAAACAACCTTTGTACACGCTGTTCCTTTCCTTGCCATTGTGATTTTCCTGTCTCACAATCTTGACAAGTTCCTCATTTTTAAACGCTTTGCCATTCCTATTTCTCTTCCATTCCCTTGCTTTGTCCTTCCTTCTGTCGGACTTCGAATGCGAAGTTTCAATAGGTTCATCACCTATATTCAGTTCCGCCAACCCATATGCCGCTACAATGGCAGTAGAGAGGCTTTGCACATTTTTCCTCCTCAACTCCAATTAATGCAGCTTGTCTTCTTCTGCCATATTACTTACATTCAGCATCAAGGACGAAAATTCCTTGACATACTCCCTCACCGTGCCACTCTGTTTGAAGCGACGCAGTCCATCTCGTGCCATCCACGAGGAGTTTGTTTGAAGGAATTGGGATTTTAATTCCTTCTTCATCATCTCACAAGTTCCAACCATGGGCAGTCCAGCACCTTCCCCATCTGCACTTCGTGTACACCACCACACCTTTGCATCGTCCGTCAAGTACATTGTTCTAATCACCACCTTTTCATCATCCGGCACACATGCAGCCTGGAAATACTGCTCCATATCCCACAGGAAATTTTCCAGTTCCTTGGCACTTCTTGCGCCACCATAAGCCTTTGGCTCTGGAATCCTCAGCTTACCAATTTCTAGGGGAAGAATTTTGTAACGCCCTTCGAAGATCAGCCACTTCCTCGCGTAATTCTTCTTTCTCTTGGCGTACCAAGGCCATTTCTGCCAGCGTTGTCTCATGTCTTGTTGCATAATCTGCCTCCAAACGTGCCATTCTAGTAAGAACAGAAGAATCACCATCACTTTCAAGAGACTACCCAACTAGTGCTTCTAACTGCTCAACTCTTTGACGCAGCTCCGCATTTGTGCCACCAGCCATGTTCTCAAAAATTCCAATGTAATCTGCCACTGATCGTTTCGCCACTGCCACGAACACTCAGCTCTGATACCAATTGTCATGGGGGCGTTTTTGACGTAGTCCAATACCACACCCGCGCGGCAGTCAAGTCCCCTGCTTGACTCAGCATTCCGAAACACTTGCAAATTTCAGCAAGTTTGACCTTAGACGAAATTTAGGCAACAAAGCAGGAATTTAAAGAACACAAACTTATACAGGACAAATTCCCAACCTTTGCATTAATATAGAAAATATACAAAGGACCCTCACTTGCTACGAACTATCCGTCCCCTCACAACCCACTTTTGACGAAGAACGCCTGGTCGTTCTTAGCCAACACTAAGATCTGCCCATGCACAACCTTAGCCCCCTTTTGGAAACACTAGAAAACCCTCACGTTTCTCTCTTGTTTCCCACGAGTAATTCCCCTAAACTTACTTCGTTTCTTTGCCTAAGTTAAGGGCCCTATTAATAGAATATAGGAAGCCTATAAACTTAACCGCCCATGACACTTGTTGTCTAAAAGCTTTTGCCACTTGTCGAGCTAAGCTTAAATCATGCTCCTAACATGTAGTTGACATCCCCAACTACTTAGGATCCATTATACACGAAATGGGACCACTATACAAAGAATAATTAGATCATGGGATAATGGGAGATCATAGCTTACAAACAAGGTAACCGCCAACAACCACCAACCGCTTTCCATGTGCATTGCATGTGCCATTTCATTGCCCAGCTGAATTTCGCCCCCAAGGCTGCCCGTGCCATGCCTTAGGTCAATTAGACATTGCCCATGCCAATGTCTTGCCCGCAATCCGCTGCCATGATATTTTCGCACACGCCCGGTTCCCATGCCGCCCGCACACAGCCTTGGCCTAGTTTTCTGCTTTGTCCGTGCCAACCCTCATTTCCCTCATGCCATTGCTTGTATTTTCTTTCCCATAGACTATTCTTAGATATTGAAAGCCTTTGCCGTCAACCCGTATATCCGCCTCGCCTTAGCTTAGCCCGCACATAGCTGCCACAACCCAAAAGTGCCGTGCCATGCCGCCCAAACATTGCCGATGCTGACTCTTCAAGCCTTTTCCAAGAGCGCCTTGCCCATGCCAAGTCTTGACCAATACTTGTCCACAACAGCCCGTTGACCCGCATGATCGTTTTGCCCGCACATAGGCCAATGACAAGGCCATCACGCCCAAATCTTTGCCACAGCTGTGCCACGCCCGATGACAAAAGTTAGGGTCCTAACAGTAGGCCACTATCCTACCATCGAAATTGATAGGGTAGAAATTTGAATGATGCGTCGCCGGCACGATGGCCGTGCGATCCGTCGAGTTATCATGAATCATCGCAGCAACGGGCAGGACCTTTTATCTAATAAATGCATCCCTTCCAGAAGTCGGGGTTTGTTACACGTATTAGCTCTAGAATTAATACTGTTATCTGAGTAGTAGATACCATCAAACAAACTATAACTGATTTAATGAGCGATTCGCAGTTTCACAGTAAGAATTTGTTCATACTTACACATGCATGGCTTAATCTTTGAGACAAGCATATGACTACTGGAAGGATCAACCAGGTAGCATTCCTCATTGACGCCGGCATCGCATGAAAGTGGCCGACCCAAAAGGGCACGGCCAAGTCCAAGGCGAGCACGACCATGATTCGTAAGGAGCATTCTTTGGGAAAATAGGAGCTAATGAAGATCCCGCGCCCATTGCGTTTACCGAATCCGAGAGCCCGAGCATGATATGTCGTGGACCAAGCCATCGCAAGGCGAAGCCAGGAGGACCTGGGACACAAATGTAGCTATTGGTCCTCCCCGCACGTCGAACGCGAGGGGTGAAAGGCGACCAATTGTGCTTGATAATGCCTTGGCATTAGGTATTCAACATAGAAAACCAACGTCGAACAAGCTGAATTTGCGCTTGTGACATGACTTAGTTGGCATGCGAGCTAGGACGTCGCAGCTCGAGCAGGGATCCAACCTAGCCACACAAGCCGAACACCACTCATGTGCCGCACGTACACTTGCCTTGCTTAAACAAAGCCAACACTAGCTCCAACACGTGACGCGCAGCCATGTGTTGTTGCCGATGCCAATTTTGCAAAGCTAAGACAAGCCCCGCAAAGCACGAATAGGGGATTGACCAATGCCAGACACAACCCACAAAAACCGATGGCAATAAGCAATTCACTAAGCTTCGCCCCATGCGCATGCACCTTGCGGTGCTACTTGCACGATGCTTTGCCGTTCCATTGCGAAAAGCCATCAGCCGCCCTGAGTGATGTCGCCTTCCGATGTTTCGCGCAACAACTGATGGTAATAAGCAACTTACTAAGATTCGCCCCGTGAGCACGGCACCTTGCGGTACTTGCACGATGCTTTGCCATTTGTTGCCAAAAGCCATCAGCTGCCATGAGCGATGTCACCTCCCGACGTTGCCCGCAACAACCGATGGCAATCGGCAACTTACTAAGCTTCACCCCGTGCGCACAGCACCATACGGTGCTACTTGCACGATGCTTTGCCATTTTGTTGCCAAAATCCATCAGCCACCACGGGCGATGTCGCCTCCTGATGTTGCCCGCAACAACCGATGGAAATCATCAACTTACTAAGCTTCGCTCCGTGCGCATGCCACCTTGCGGCGCTACTTACACTATGCTTTACCATTTTGTTGCCAAAAGCCATCAGCCGCCACGAGTGATGTCGCCTCCCGATGTTTCCGCAACAACCGATGGCAATGAACATCTACTGAGCTTTGCCCCGTGCGCAAGGCACCTTGCGGTGCCACTTGCACGATGCTTCGCCGTTCGTTATCAAAAGCCATAAGCCTCCACGGAGGGGGATTTATAGACATAACCCACAAAAATCGATGGCAATAGGCAACTTACTAAGCTTCGCCCCATGCGTACGGCACCTTGCGGCGCTACTTGCACGACGCTCTGCCGTTCCATTGCCGAAACCCATCAACCTCCATGAGCGATGTTGCCCGCAACAACCGATGGCAATCGACATCTACTGAGCTTCGCCCATGAACACGGCACCTTGCGGCGCTACTTGCACGACGCTCCGCCGTTCGTTGTCAAAAGCCATCAGTCGCCACGAGAGATTCCAGACACAACCCACAACAAGCAACAAAATCAACAACTTACTAAGCATCTCCCAATGCGCACAGCACCTTGCGGCGCTACTTGCACGACGCTTTGCCTTTCTGTTGTCAAAAGCCATCAGCTGCCACGAGCGATGTCGCCTCCCGATTTTGCCCGCAACATCCAATGGCGATCAATAAGTACTGAGCTTCCCCTTATGCGCACGAACACCTTGCGGCGCTACTTGCATGAAGCTCCACTGTTCGTTGCCAAAAGCCAATGTTTGCCACGAGCGGTGCCACCACCTGGCGTACTAAAAGCCCACACGAGTACTTGCCGGCGTTGGGAACATCGAGGACTTAGCACGGACAAGCCGTGCATGCCCCCAATGCTCACGCTCCATGCCAGCGTCCCCCATGGATGCCCACCCCTTCCTAGCAGCAAGCACCTGAGGTGCCTCTCAACACCTCTACCCCCCTTATATATGCTTAAAAAAAACCCAAGTTTCAGGAGTAGACATGTTTTGGCAAGAGAATCATAATAGACATGTACAACACCAAATAGCACAAACCAAAGTACAACTTGGCTAATATATTCACAAATGACTTTTAAACATTGTAAATAATTTTTTTTACAAAAAATAATATATTTTTGAAATATTTTTATTTAAAAACGAAAATACTTAATAAAATACTGAAAAATATGAAAATTATTATAAAATAGAATAAATGATGGAGAAAAATTCCAATACATCTTGTAATAGTATTACACATAAAAGAGTAAATATTTTTATTGAAAAGTGACATAAAAATAATTTAAATAACAAAAAATGCATAAAAATTATTTAAAAAGGAAAAATACATAATATTATTAAAAAAGTGTATAGACGACCAACCGCCAATAAGCACGAGGCATCTCCATTGTCGCAACCACAACAAGGGATTTCGATTTGAAAAAACCGCCGCCAACCACAAAGCGTCGACAAACCGTCGCTGGTGGATACCGCTCGAACCACCACGACTTTCCACCACCGCCATCAATGACCACCATAATCATTGCGCTTGACATGTTGCCCAACCACAACAAGTGATTAGGATTTGAAGCAACAGCCGCCAACCACCAAGCGTCGACCGACCGTCGCTGGACGCTACCGCTCGAACCACCCCGACTTTTCACCACCGCCGCCAACGATCACCAACATCATTACGCTTAACATGTTTCTAAGCATTGGCTAGCAATAGACGTGGTGCGACGTGGTGCGGCTTGGTGTGGCTTGGTGCGGCTTGGTGCGACGTCGTTCCATGGCCATGTCCTGACACGTCCTGACACATACCATGGCCATATCCTGCCATGTCCTGCGACGTCCTGATTCATGCCATGGCCACGCCTCGCCATGTCCTACGCGTGCCATGGCCACGTCCTGACGCGCCCTGCGACGTCGTGATGGCCACGCCCTGCCATGTCCTGTGACGTCCCGACTCGTGCCATGGCCACACCCTGCCATGTCCTGACGCGTCCTAACACGTGCCATGGCCATTGTCCTGACGCGTCCTGACACGTACCATGGCCATGTCCTGACGCGTCATGCGACGTCCTGACTCGTGCCATGGCCACGCCCTGCCATGTCCTGTGACGTCCCGACTCGTGCCATGGCCACTCCCTGCCATATCCTGACGCATCCTAACACGTGCCATGGCCATGTCCTCACGTGTTCTGACACGTACCATGGCAATGTCCTCACGCGTCCTGCGACGTCTTGACTCGTGCCATGGCAACGCCCTGCCATGTACTTTGACGTCCCAACAGGTGCCATGGCCACACCCTGCCATGTCCTGGCGCGTCCTGATACGTGCCATGGCCATGTCCTGGCGCGTACCATGTCCATGTCCTATCGCGTCCTAACACATACCATGGCCATGTCCTGACACGTCCTCTGATGGCCCGACTCGTGCATTGGCTACACCCTACCATGTCATGAGACATCATTAGTCATGCCATGGCCACGCCCTGCCATGTCCTAACGCATCCTGACACGTGCCACTGCCATGTCCTGACGCGTCCTTCGACGTCCCGACTCGTGCCATGTCCTGCGAAGTCATGAGTCATGCCATGGCCACGCCCCGCCGTGTCTTGACACATGCCACTGCCATGCCCTGACGCGTCCTGACACGTGCCATGGAATTGTCCTGACGGGTCCTGCGACGTCCTGGCTTGTGCCATGGCCACGCCCTGCCATGTCCTGCCATGTCCTGTGATGTCCTGACTCGTGCCATGGCCACGCCCTGCCATGTCCTGCGATGTCCTGACTCGTGCCATGGCCACGCCCTGCCATGTCCTGCGATGTCCTGACTCGTGCCATGGCAACGCCCTGCCATGTCCTTACACGTCCTGACATGTGCCATGGCCATGTCTTGACGCGTTCTTACAGGTCCTGACTCGTGCCATGGCCACACCCTGCCATGACCTGACACGTGCCATGGTCACGTCCTGACGCGTCATGCGACGTCCTGACTCGTGCCCTGGGCACGCCCTGCCATGTCATGTGACGTCCCGACTCGTGCCATGGCCACTCCCTGCCATGTCCTGACGCATCCTGACACGTTCCATGGCTATGTCCTGACGCTTCCTGACACGTGCCATGGCCATTGTCCTGACTCGTCCTGACACGAACAATTGCCATGTCCTGACGCGTCCTGCGACGTCCTGACTCGTGCCATGGCCACGCCCTCTTATGTCATGTGACGTCCCGACTCATTCTATGGCAACTCCCTATTGACGCGTCCTGACACGTGCCATGGCCATGTCCTCACGCGTCCTGACACGTACCATGGCCATGTCATGATGCGTCCTGTGACGTCCAAACTCGTGCCATGGCCACGCCCTGCCATGTCCTGTGACGTCCCGACTCGTTCCATTGCCACGCCCTGCCATGTCTTGAGGCGTCCTGACACGTGCCATGGCCATGTCCTGACGCGTCCTGACACGTACAATAGCCATGTCTTGACGCGTCCTGACAAGTACCATAGCCATGTCCTGACGCGTCCTGCGATGTCCCGACTCGTGCCATGGCCATGCCCTACTATGTCCTGTGATGTCATGAGTGATGCCATGGTCACGCCCTGCCATGTCCTGACGCATCCTGACACGTTCAACTGCCATGTCCTGACGCGTCGTGACACGTGCCATGGCCATGTCCTGACGCGTCCTTTGACGTCCCGACTCGTACCATGTCCTGCGAAGTCACGAGTCATGCCATGCCCACGCCCCGTCGTGTCCAAACACATGCCACTGCCATGCCCTAACGCGTCCTGACACGTGCTATGGCCATGTCCTGACGCGTCCTGCGACGTCCTGACTCGTGCCTTGGCCACGCCCTGCCATGTCCTGCCATGTCCTGCGATGTCCTGACTCATGCCACGGCAACGCCCTACATGTCATGCGATGTCCTGACTCGTGCCACGGCCACGCCATGCCATATGATGACACATCCTGACACGTGCCACTGCCATGTCTTGACGCGTCCTGACTCGTGCCATGGCCACGCCCTACCATGTCGTGACACGTGCCATGCCCATGTCCTAACGCATCTTGCGACGTCCTGACTCGTGCCATGGCCACGCCCTGCCATGTCCTGTGACGTCCCGACTCGTTCCATGGCCACTCCCTGCCATGTCTTTGACGTGTCCTGACACGTGCCTTGGCCATGTCCTGACGCGTCCTGACGCGTCCTGACACTTGGCATGGCCATTGTCCTGACGCGTCCTGACACGTACCAAAACCATGTCCTGATGCATCCTGCGACGTCCTGACACGTGTCATGGCCATGCCCTGCCATGTCTTGTGACGTCCTGACTCGTGCCATGGCCACTCCCTGCTATGTCCTAACGTGTCCTGACACGTGCCATGGCCATGTCCTGACGCGTCCTGCCATGTGCCATGGTCATTGTCCTGACGCGTTCTGACACGTACCATGGCCATGCCCTGACGCGTCCTGCGACGTCCTGACTCGTGCCATGGCTACGCCCTGCCATGTCATGTGACGTCCGGACTCGTGCCATGGCCATTCCCTGCCATGTGCTGACGCGTCCTGACACGTGCCATGGCTACGCCCTGCCATGTCATGTGACGTCCCGACTCGTGCCATGGCCACTCCCTGCCATGTCCTGACGCGTCCTGACACGTGCCATGGCCATGTCCTGACGTTTCCTGACACGTACCATGGCCATGTCCTAACGCGTCGTGCGACGTCCAGACTCGTGCCATGGCCACGCCTTGCCATGTCCTGTGACGTCCCGACTCGTGCCATGGCCACGCCCTGCCATGTCGTGAGCCATCCTGACACGGTCCATGGCCATGTCCTGACGCGTCCTGACACGTACCATGGCCATGTCCGGACGCGTCCACCACGTACCATGGCCATGTCTTGGCGCGTCATGCGACGTCCCGACTCGTGCCATGGCCACGCCCTGCCATGTCCTGCGACGTCATGAGTCATGCCATGCCATGTCCTGACGCATCCTGACACGTGCCACTGCCATGTCCTGACGCCTCCTAACACGTGTCATGGCCATGTCCTGATGCGTCCTTCGACGTCCCGACTCATGCCATGTCTTGCGAAGTCATGAGTCATGCCATGGCCAAGCCCTGTCGTGTCCTGACACATGCCATTGCCATGCCCTGACGCGTCCTGACACGTGCGATGGCCATGTCCTGACGCGTCCTGCGATGTCCTGACTCGTGCCATCGCCACGCCCTGCCATGTCCTGCGATGTCCTGACTCGTGCCATGGCCACACCCTGCCATGTTCTGCGATGTCCTGACTCGTGACATGGCCACACCCTGCCATGTCCTGACAATTCATGACACGTGCCATGGCCATGTCTTGACGCGTCCCGACACGTCCTGACTCGTGCCCCGGCCACGCCCTGCCATGTCCTGACACGTGCCATGGCCACGTCCTGACACGTCTTGGGACGTCGTGACTCGTGCCATGGCCACGCCCTGCCATGTCCCGTGACGTCCCGACTCGTGCCATGGCCACTCCCTGCCATGTCCTGACGTGTCCTGACACGTGCCATGGCCATGTCCTCATGCGTCCTGACACGTGCCATGGCCATTTTCCTGACGCATTTAGACACGTACCATGGCCATGTCCTGACGCGTCCTGCAACGTCCTGACACGTGCCATGGCCACGCCGTGCCATGTCCTGTGACGTCTCGACTCGTGCCATGGCCACTCTCTGCCATGTCATGACTTGTCCTGACACGTGCCATGGCCATGTCCTGACGCGTCCTGACACGTGCCATGGCCATTGTCCTGACGCATCCTGACACGTACCATGGCCATGTCCTGACGCGTCCTGCGACTTCCTGACAATGTCTTCCGCCCGGATGCGTTATCTTTTAACAGATGTGCCGCCCCAGCCAAACTACCCACCTGAAAATGTCTTCCGCCCGGATCGGCGTGCAAGCAAGCCTTGGGTCCAAAAAGAGGGGCAGTGCCCCGCTCCGATTCACGGAATAAGTAAAATAACGTCAAAAGTAATGGTGTTTCACTTTCGCCTTTCGGCTCCCACTTATACTACACCTCTCAAGTCATTTAACAAAGTCGGACTAGAGTCAAGCTCAACAGGGTCTTCTTTCCCCGCTGATTCTGCCAAGCCCGTTCCCTTGGCTGTGGTTTCGCTGGATAGTAGACAGGGACAGTGGGAATCTCGTTAATCCATTCATGCGCGTCACTAATTAGATGACGAGGCATTTGGCTACCATAAGAGAGTCAAAGTTACTCCCACCGTTTACTCGCGCTTGGTTGAATTTCTTCACTTTGACATTCAGATCACTGGGCAAAAATCACACTGTGTAAACATCCGCAGGGACCATCGCAATGCTTTTTTTTAATTAAACAGTCGGATTCCCCTTGTCCGTACTAGTTTTGAGTTGGCTGTTCGACGCCCGGGGAAGGACCCCAAAGAAAACGTTCCCAGTCTGTCCCCCGAACGGCAAGAGGCGACCCTCTCTCGCCGCGGGAGCAGCTCGAGCAGTCCACCAACAGCTGACGGGTTTGGGACTGGGACCCCGTGCCCAGCCCTCGGAGCCAATCCTTTTCCCGAAGTTACAGATCCATTTTGCCAACTTCCCTTGCCTACATTGTTCGATCCACCAGTGGTTGTTCACCTTGGAGACCTGATGCAGTTTTGAGTACGACCGGGCGTGGACAGCACTTAGTCCTCTGAATTTTCAAGGGCTGTCGGGGGCGCACCGGACACCACGCGACGTGCGTTGCTCTTCCAGGCGCTGGACCCTACCGCCAACGGAGTCGTTTCAAGGATGGGAAGACTGTTAAACAAAAAAGATAACTCTTCCCAAGGCCCCGCCGACGTCTCCGGACTTCCTAACATTTCCGTCAACCGTCACGTCCCGGTTCATGAATTTTAACCCGATTCCCTCTTGGAGTACGCGCGAAACGCGCTATCTGTCGGGGCTACCCCGACACTTAGGATCGGCTAACCCATGTGCAAGTGCCATTCACATGGAACCTTTCCCCTCATCGGTCTTCAAAGTTCTCATCTGAATATTTGTTACTACCAGCAAGGTCTGCACCGACGGCCGCTCCGCCCAGCTCACGCCCAAGGTTTTACGGCGACCGCCGTACCCTCCTACTCATCGGGGCCTGGCACTTGCCTCGATAGCCGGGTGTAGGTCGCATGCTTGAGTGCCATCCATTTTCGGAGCTAGTTGATTCGGCAGGTGAGTTGTTACACACTTCTTAGCGGATTTCGACTTCCATGACAACCGTCCTGCTGTCTTAATCGACCAACACCCACTATGAGATCTTGGTTAGCGCGCATTTTGGCACCGTAACCCGGCTTCCGGTTCATCCGCATCGCCAGTTCTGCTTACCAAAAATGGCCCCCTTGGAGCTCTTGATTTCGTGGCGCAGCTCAACAAAGTAGTCGCGCCGTCCTACCTATTTAATGTTTGAGAATAGGTCGAGGGCGTTGCGCCCCCGATGCGTCTAATCATTGGCTTTACCTGATAGAACTCGCACGCCAGCTCTAGCTATCCTGAGGGAAACATCGGAGGGAACCGGCTACTAGACGGTTCGATTAGTCTTTCGCCCCTATACCCAAGTCAGACGAACGATTTGCACGTCAGTATCGATGCGGGCCTCCACTAGAGTTTCCTCTGGCTTCGCCCCGCTCAAGCATAGTTCACCATCTTTCGGGTCCCAAGAGGTATGCTCACACTCGAACCCGTTACAGAAGATCATGTTCGGTCGGTGGTGCACCCCTCAGGGGGATCCAACCAATCAGCTTCCTTACGCCTTACGGGTTTACTCGCCCGTTGACTCGCACACATGTCAGACTCCTTGGTGTGTGTTTGAAGACGGGTCAAATGGGGAGCCCACAGGCCAGCGTCTGGAGTGCGCAAATGCCGAAGAACGCCAGAGGCGCGTGCTGCCTACCATAATCAAGGAGACGACGTTTCACGAGCGTATCAGGCTTTGGCCGCCTCCCCAATCCATGCTGATCCACGCCCCGAATCGATCGGCGGACTTGCTCAACACTGTTCCACATCCGACCGGGGTGCATCTCCGGCCCCCATCCGCTTCCCTCCCGACAATTTCAAGCACTCTTTGACTCTCTTTTCAAAGTCCTTTTCATCTTTCCCTCACGGTACTTGTTCGCTATCGGTCTCTCGCCCGTATTTAGCCTAGGACGGAATTCACTACTCGATTTGGGTTGCATTCCCAAACAACCAACTCGTAGACAACGCCTTGTGGTGCGACAGGGTCCGAGCACAACGGGGCTCT
>JAXGFW010000030.1:67500-72500 GCA_034376525.1 Nicotiana benthamiana | reverse complement strand
TGCCATCGACAACACCCGCATTGTCTTGTATGTTGATTTCCCCGCGCATAAGGCCAATGGCAAGGCCATCATGCCAAAATCCTCGCCACTGCCGCGCTTCTTGCCAATCATCTTTGTCGGGGGTCTAGCAAACCAGCCCAACCAGTTGAATTCGACGCCCTCGTCGAATAGATCCCAACACATGCTGCCATTTTTGCCAAGAAGTCAAAAGTTCAACACCCGTTTGAGAATACGCTGTCCTTGCCCTCAAGTGCAACGTCTCTATTTTCTCAAAGCATTTCTTGGTCCGTCAATCACATAGCAAATTCAGCACGCCAACTGACTGATTTGAAAGAATCCACACTGATTTTTGGCACCCACAAACTCGAAATTTTCTACATCAGGCAGTCCTTGCTTTTTTTGAATTTCCTAAGCCAAGACAATCCCTCAACGAACAAGCACACCGACCCCTTGTCCTGCAGCGTTGTTCATGTACGTCTCGACCTCGTCACGAAACCTAACCTGGCTCTGATACCAATTGTCACGGGGGTGTTTCCTGTCCGCCGAAAACTCTCCCTGCGCGGAAGCAAAGCACCAACTTCACTCAGCCTTACTCGATTTTCTTTCGCTTTCGAGGTTTGCACTTAGAATTAATTTGTCAACAGAAATAAGAAGGAGACAACCAGATTTACGGGAAACCCTTTTCCCAACATTTTATAAAATCAATTACAAAGGAAATTCTTGAGTTTGGCATGGTGCTGCCACCCTAGGCCGCACCAACTCACAAAAAGCCGACAATTGCACGATTTTGCCTTATAAAAGGACCCCGCCTAAGGCCGCTCGTGCTGCTAGTCGTTTGGCAAGGCAATGGCACACACTTTGCCAATGCCCAAGCCATAAAATAAACAACCCTATGTCTACATAATAGACTATTTCCCTCCCTAGGTACACCAGTCCGTTTTTGAGGCTGCTAACACACATATATATAGTGTAATAAGCCCAAAATAACTTCCTATGTTCAATTCACATCCCCCAACTAATAGGACATGATCCCCATGATCTAAGAATCTGGGAACATGATAAAACGTGCCCCAAAACGTGGAAACACTTAGCCATATAATCAGCAATTACTGGACATGGGAAGTTGTAACCGCCACCTGCTCCTCACATTTTCTAGGCCATCATCAGCATGTTCTGGGAGTGGTTGTAACCGCCAACTTCTCCTCACACTTTCTAGTCCATGATCCCCATGTTTAGGGAGTGGTTGTAACCGCCCAACTGCATCATGTGCACAACACACTTGAGAACCACTCCATGAGCGCTGCATGTGCGCGTCGGCTAGCTGCTACACGCCTAAGGCTGGCCTTGGTGCCCAGGCTTGGACATTGACACTGCTCCGCTCAATGCCATAGCCACAGGTCATCGTCCATGACTTTTTCGCGTGCCCATCCGCTGCCACATTTGGTTGTTCTTGTCAAGTCACCCCTACTTGATCAAGTCTGCCCGATGCCAATGCCAATGCTGATTTAGCATCAAGTCACCAAGCCTTGATGCCATACCCGTTGCTAAGTTGTTTGCCCACATAATTATTTAGGTGCCAGCCCGCTCACCTAAGTCATGGAAACATCACATTGCCAATGGCACTGCTTGACACTAAACTGCCCCAATTTAGCGTCGAGGTCTTTCTGGTTTTGCCTTGTCAAGCATCCGTTCAATCCGCCTAGTTCCGTCAAGGTCTTGGCCTCTGCTTGCAAACATCCCCTTATATCTTTGATGTAGTCCGTCACACCAAAGCCCTCAAATACAAGTGTAGTCTGTCACACTTTTCCTTGCAACAGTTCGTTGTCATCGACAACATCCGCATTGTCTTACATGTTGATTTTCCCCGCTCATAAGGCAAATGGCAAGGCCATCATGCCAAAATCCTCGCAACTGCCGTGCTTCTTGCCGATCAGCTTTGTCAGGGGTCTAACATTAGGCCACTATCCTACCATCGAAAGTTGATAGGGCAGAAATTTGAATGATACGTTGCGATCCGTGGAGTTATCATGAATCATCGCAGCAATGGGCAGAGCCCGCGTCGACCTTTTATCTAATAAATGTATCCCTTCCAGAAGTCGGGGTTTGTTGCACGTATTAGCTCTAGAATTACTATGGTTATCCGAGTAGTAGATACCATCAAACAAAGTATAACTGATTTAATGAGCCATTCGCAGTTTCACAGTCTGAATTTGTTCATACTTACACATGCATGGCTTAATCTTTGAGACAAGCATATGACTACTAGCAGGATCAACCAGGTAGCATTCCTCATTGACACCGGCGTCGCATGAGCGTGGCCGACCCGAAAAGCCACGGCCAAGTCCAAGGCGAGCATGGCCATCATTCGTAAGGAGCATTCTTTGGGCAGATAGGAGCCAATGAAGGCCCCGTGCCCATTGCGTTTACCGAATCCGAGAGCCCGAGCATGCTAAGTCGTGGACGAAGCCATCGCAAGGCGAAGATAGGACGACGTGGGGCAAAAATGCAGCTTTTGGTTCTCCCTGCATGTCGAACGCGGGGGGCGAAAGGCGACCAATTTTTCTTGATAATGCCTTGCCATTAGGTATGCAACACAGAAAACCGATGTCGAACAAGCCTAATTTGCGCTTGTGACATGACTGAGATGGCATGCGAGCTAGAACGTCGCTGCTCGTGCTGGGATCCAACCTAGCCACACAAGCCGAACACCACTCATGTGCCGCACGTACACTTGCCTCGCCGATACAAAGCCAACACCAGCTCCAACACATGACGCACAACCATGTGTTGTTGCCGATGCCAATTTTGCAAAGCCAAGACAAGCCCCGCAAAGCACGAATAAGGGGTTTGAACAATGCCAGACACAACCCACAACAACCGATGGCAATAGGCAATTTACTGAGCTTCGCCCCATGCGCATGGCACCTTGCGGCGCTACTTGTACGATGCTTTGCCGTTCCACTGCGAAAAGCCATAAGCCGCCACAAGCGATGTCGCCTTCCGATGTTTCCCGCAACAACTGATGGCAATCAGCAACTTACTAAGATTCGCCCCGTGAGCACGACACCTTGCGGCTCTACTTGCACGATGCTTTGCCATTTGTTGCCAAAAGCCATCAGCCGCCAAGAGCAATGTTGCCTCCTGATGTTGCCCGCAACAACCGATGGCAATCGGCAACTTACTAAGCTTTTCACCGTGCGCACAGCACCTTGCGGCGCTACTTGCATGATGCTTTGCCATTTTGTTGCCAAAAACCATCAGCTGCCATGAGTGATATCGCCTTCTGATGTTGCCCACAACAATCGATCTCAATAGCAACTTACAAAGATTCGCTTCGTGCGCATGCCACCTTGCGACGCTACTTGCACGATGCTTTGCCATTTTGTTGCCAAAAACAATCAGCCTCCACGAGCGATGTCGCCTCCCCATATTGCCCGCAAACAACCGATGGCAATCAGCAACTTACTAAGCTTCGCCCCGTGCGCATGGCACCTTGCGGCGCTACTTGCACGATGCTTTTCCATTTTGTTGCCAAAAGCCATCAGCCGCCATGAGCGATGTCGCCTCCCGATGTTTCCCGCAAAAACCGAAGGGAATGAACATCTACAGAGCTTTGCCCCGTGCGCACGACACCTTGCGCCGCTACTTGCACGATGCTCCGCCGTTCATTGTCAAAAGCCATATGCCGCCACGGAGGGGAATTTACAGACACAACCCACAAAAATGGATGGCAAAAGGCAACTTACTAAGCTTCGCCCCATGCGCACGGCACCTTGCGGCGCTACTTGCACGACACCCCGCCGTTCGTTGTCGAAAGCCATTTGCCGCCACGAGAGATTCTAGACACAACCCACAACAACTAATGGCAATCAACAACTTACTAAGTTTCGCCCCATGCGCAAAGCACCTTGAGGCGTTACTTGCACGACGTTTTGCCGTTCTATTGTCAAAAGCCATCAGCCGCCACGAGCGATGTCGCCGCCCGATTTTGCCCGCAACACCCAATGGCGATCAACAAGTACTGAGCTTCGCCCCATGTGCACGGCACCTTGCGGCGCTACTTGCATAACGCTCCACCGTTCATTTCCAAAAGCCGATGTTTGCCACGAGCGGTGCCACCACCAGGCGTACTAATAGCCCACACGAGTACTTGCCGGTGCAGTTTGGGAACATCGAGGACGTAGCACGGACAAGCCGTGCATGCCCCCAATGCCCACGCCCCATGCCAGCGTCCCCCATGCATGCCCGCCCCTTCCTGGCAGCAAGCACCTGAGGTGCCTCTCAACACCTCTACCCCCCTTATATATGCATAAAAAAAAACAAGTTTCAAGAGTAGACATGTTTTGGCCAGAGAATCATAATAGACATGTACAACACCAAATAGCACAAACCAAAGTAAAACTTGGCTAATATATTCACAAATGACATTTCACATTGTAAATGATATTTTTTACAAAAAATAATATTTTGTTTGAAATAGTTTTACTTAAAACGAAAAATACTTAATAAAATACTAAAAAATATAAAAATTATTATAAAAATAGAAAAATGATGGAGAAAAATTCCAATACATCTTTTAATAGTATTACATATAAAAGAGTAAATATTTTTATTGAAAAGTGACATAAAAATAATTTAAAATAACAAAAAATGCATAAAAAATTACTAAAAAATATATTTAAAAAAAAGGAAAAATACATAATATTATAATAAAAGTATATAGATGACCAACCGCCAATAAGCACGAAGCACCTCCATTATCGCAACCACAACAAGGGATTCCGATTTGAAAAAATCGCCGCCAACCACAAAGCGTCGACCAACCGTTGCCGGTGGATACCGCTCGAACAACCGCGACTTTCCACCACCGCCACCAACGACCACCAACATCATTACGCTTGACATGTTGCCCAACCACAACAAGTGATTAGAATTTGAAGCAACCGCCGCCCACCACCAAGCGTTGACCGACCGTCGCCGGACGCTACTGCTCGAACCAC